>JAJJWW010003037.1:0-199317 GCA_023531295.1 Papaver armeniacum
TTTGATATTTATAGATCAAGGAAGTTTGGACACCAAGAATTTCCAAAACCGAAAATATTCTCAAGATATGTAATATATTCCAGTTCGGTTTCCATAATTCGGAAATGCTTTGTCCAAACATTGACCGAAAATCTCTTAGAAAATCTCCAATTAGTAAAATGCACATTACCAATTTTCAATTTCCAAAAATAAAATTAAAAACCTTAATTAAAAGATTCTTAACTTACTTTTTTTCGATCAGGATTTTCCTTTAGATATTAAGGAATATCTTTGACCAATAAAAGATAAAGCGCACGCACATGTTCAAAGTATGTCGACATCTTTTTTTGTAAGTCCTCTTTCATACTTACAATCTTGAAATCAACTTGCCACACTTCCAAACGAGTTTTAAAATTGGTTCATCGACTTTCAAGAACTATGTGATAGATTAAGAACACTAATCACAAATCATGGGTTTCACGGTTCTACCAAAACAAGTTTCGGTTCTACCTCCATGTGAGTACTCATGCATAGTCACACTAGCTTTCCAAAAATTCGGTTGACTAGGTACTAGGATTGGTTCCCACATACTTATGGTAACTACTTGTATTTTCTCCACATGTCCATAGGATCGGTTCCCCTTTCACTAAAAACTTGTTGCACATGTTCATAGGATCGGTTCCCAATCTAAAAACGTGTTGCACCTCTTACAAGGATCGATTCCCCTTTTGTGATCGATTGAACCTCTTCATAGGATCGGTTCCTCTTGCCTAGAGTTGGTCATACCAATAACACTAAATTGATCATACCATCTCGAGGTGATTACTTAAGATTGGTTTCACTAATAAAGTCATACCAATACAAAAGTCAGGCCTTGTGAATAGTTTTACCAAGAACATAAACAAATCATGAGAGGTTATACTAATCACACATATTGGTAGTTCAAAGATTTGCAATGAATCACAATACCAATAAGCCTAGCGATTTCCATTTCGATTCATAAAGTAAGTTCATGAATTTACTTCCTTTTAAACTAATGTAAAACATTGTTTCCTAGGATGAAATCTTCACCTCATACCCATACATAATCACAATAGCATTCAAACGATTATGTCGTGTCTTATATACGAAGTTCAAAAGATAAGCGTTATACTTTGTATTGTATTCCTTAATACCACGCCTAACTAGAGTGTAATCATTCATGCTTCGCAGTTATGTTTTCAATATGCACGACTTGAAAGATACGTTAGGAAATGAAACGGTTAAGTCACTAACCTCAAGTGGAAGAATGATGTTGTCGTTGTAGCTCCTTACTTCTTCACTTCTTCAAGTCTTCGCAATACTTTTAATGTCTCATATCCTAATACTTTCAAGCTAACCTATACAAAGTTGACTCAGTACATAATCAAGCGACTCTTTAAATGAGTTTTGATTCACTAAATATGACAACCAAACTTGACATACCAACACTTGGTGGGTTCAACCAAGCTATGCTCTAACAATCTCCCCATTTGTCAATTTTAGTGGCAAAACTCTTACATCATATGGATAAACAAATTACAAGAATTCATTACACATACGCTTGATTTCCAAATTCAACAGCACAATAACCTGTATACATTCAATCCATAAATGCCGCTGCTGACATTATAATAAGAAAGCTAATACCCCCCCTAAAGGTAAGATAGGTAGATTTTATCAATCTACACGTCTTTGTTATTCCTTTGTAGTCCATAACTACAAGTATCATATGATATGCTACTCCCCTTAGTTTATGCTTTACTCTTTCGTTAGATAAACGTTTAAGCACCAATGTCCTTTCCCTTAGTGATATCAATCAATATAAATCAATACCGTATCACTTGTTTACTCCATATATTTATCCCCTTTTTGTCACAAAATGACAAAGGTACGAGCAAATAATGGACAAACCGGAAAGGATCTTACAAATCTCAAAATAGACTTGCAAACCTATAAGAGTTAAGCACGAGGGTTCCACACACCATTTTTGATAACCAATATCAAAACCGAAACTACAAAGTAATTTTGTTTTGATATGTTACCAAGGAAATAATTGCCCGAAGCAATTTTCCCTAATAGGTTAGCAAACCAAAAAAAAAAAAATCGACAAAGCACCTTAGTTCCTTTGCTAAACCGATTGTACAAATACAATCACTTGTTCGATAAGACCAAAATAAAGATAACTTTATTTTTCTCATCAGGTTCTAATTATCCGTATAACTTAGACCTTTAACTTTTAAACAAGACAAGTACTAGGTTAGTTAACTAGCATTCCTTGTTAAGGCATTCGATTAGACTTGAATAACCGAAACCTCCATTTTGATAAGTCTAACTAAGATCGAAATTAACTTAGTTTATCTTATCCGAATCGAATTGGACTAAACAATTCATCTAGTAAACCTTTTCTTTCGTTAAGCCATAAACAATTCATACAAACCAAATAAATCAAATTGCATAATTATTAACCTCAACCGGGAGCAATTGAAACAACATAGACATTAAAGAACCGCAGAATTTGCACCAAAAAATAAAGCAAGATAACAATAGTTTTTATTAACCTGAAACAATTGAATCACACACACATCCATACACAAATAATGGAATAAAACATCAATTGTACCAAAATTTTGTTAAGCAAAAGCAATAAATATACGCAATAAACTCGAGTTTTCTTAAACGGGAGAAAACGATTAAGCAACAAAGTCGTTACCTCAAATTTCGCATCCTCTTCTCCAATATGTTTGCATCTTCTTCCAGGGAGAATTGATATCGAAATATCATTATGTTGTCATCCTTATGCAAAACAAAAGAATAACAACAACCAACCTTTACCGGATAAAGGTTGAAAACTAGTTTTTAACTAATGCAAGCAAAAGTTAAAACCCCGAAACACATATGCTTTTATGCTAAACCGAACGATTCAACATATTGTGACTTTTTCACATATTGTTTCAATCAGAACCCCTCATAATCCTTTGATAAAGCCTACCAACATGGGCTAGAACTTAATCCTGCTAAACCAAAAAAGTCACCCAAACCATAAGGGTTCACAACATATGAGATCGAATATCAAGGCAAAAACCGAAATCAAAACATCCCATACACATACATATAACAATAAGATAAAGCATTCAAGCACGGGTTATGTAAACATAAACTATCACAAGAAAATTATAAACCAAATAATTTTATTCATAATAAGATAGTTTTATTCATAAATAGACTTTATTGAAAGAAATCAAAACTACTGTCTATTTTTCCCTGCAGATTTTCAAAGATCATCTTCAATTTCTCAAAATTTTCGGGATCGTCATCACCGCATCTCGACCGATATCTCGGATTCTCGCATACAAGTACCTTGATTATGTTCACATGCTAAAGTATTAACCTTTCGATTAATATTACGAGCATACCCCTGATTACCGATTCCAAGTTTAATCGCTTTCTTTGGTTACGGATAATAGTTCTTAGTAGTGCGGTGCATGCATGATGAGTTTCAATAGTGCGGGAGGACTTGACGTAGATTGGACAAGGAGATGACTCACATCTTCTTTTTTCATTTTCGATGTCTTCACAAACTATTTCTTGAAGGTAGTATCAACATGAACGGTTTCCTTAGAAGTCATTCCACTTTCAAGGATTTGAAGTTTTTGCTTGAGATCTGGTTTGAGAAAACATCCTTTAGTATAAGTTCTCGGACATGTTGAGTACATATACTTGAAATACCTTTAACACATACCAAACATAAATATCGGCCTTAAATAAATAATTCGACCCAGATTTTAAAGGTTTTCGCATCTAATGTGTTCTTGAAACACAACTTTCAAAAAGAAGAAGAAGAGATTATCTTCAAGATCGGTATCAAGAGATACTTGAGACAACTACACAAATCCTTTTTACACGAGTTGTTGCCCGAGACAACCTTTCTACTCATAAGGATAATAAAAGATACTTAAGGTAGATCGTGTATTCTCTATGTTGAATAAGAGATATTAGTAGGATTATGATAAATGTATATGTGCTTCCTTATATCCGAAGATTGGGCATTGTAAGGATGCACATTCCAATGCGATTAAGCATTAGGATGAGGATCTTCCTCATCAAATAACTTTTGAGGAGATTCTTCCTCATTTTCCTTAGGAGCATTATCATGTTCGTTTTCTTGGGTTTTGAACCCATCCTCTTGGTTTAGAAATTTGCGAGATGCAATATCTTCGATTATATCATGTGCCTAGGATGGAATGTTCTACAACTTGAACCTGTGTGATAACGATTTTCCATTCGATAAATTGCTAATGTTTCTCGTTCAAGACATTCTATATGTCCTCTTAAGGTATCCATTCCTTGTTGGAAATATTTTTCTAAACACCTGCTTAGATATACCTCTTGACGTGTTAATGTAAGAAGTTTCTCAATTAGGATCGTATTCCTTATTTGTGAATTTCTAGTGATTGATTGAGAACTTCACACTCTCGCAGTCCGTTGATGAACTATATTGCATAAAGCCATTTTTTGTTCCTCATAATCTATCGATTATTTTGAAGACCGAGTGTTTCACGCTTTCCTTCACAAACCCTTACATTCATTGAACAATAAGTTCTAGACATCATCTAGGATATCAATGGTTTTTCCCTCTTCGAATAGTTTTCAACATGTTTGAAAAATCTTTCCACTAAATTTCAAAATTCGTAACTTGGGCGGTACTAGTGAATTTAATCTCTTTTCACACTTGGAAACAGGGAAGATTTTTCACTAGAGATCTGACTCGGATCCAAAACATGTTTCTTGAGTTTCAGATTCATTCTTTTCTGATTAGGAACCTGATTCACAATCAAGTTATCAGTCATAGACTTTTTCTTTGATTTTCGAAAAGACTTACGAGACCAATTTCCATTGACCTTTCCTGAGATATTATTCTTATTATCTTGACATAAGTTAACTGAACCATACATGGATTCAATTTCTTATAGTTTGGATCGCACCAAACACAAATTGTTAGATCTTTTCGTTTTACCTGCTCTGATACCCAATTGAAAACACAAGGGTACCCAAATATACCTCAATCTAAAACTTTTCCACCTATAAGTCCTTTCTCCGAAAGTGGTTGTCTATGGACTGAGTCGAGACAATACAACTAATCGGTTCACACTTCGTATGATCGTCTATGGATACGAGATCGAGACAATACAACAACGAAGTATGTTTACTTGATAAGAGGTTCAGACTTAACCAAACACAATAGGAGTACTATCAAGTAAATATGAATTAGCGTTTGTGTATTTTACTTCTAATTATTATAAAAACAATTATAATTGCGGAAATAAAAAAGTAAAAGACACAACAAGATTTTGTTAACAAGGAAACCGCAAATGCGAAAAAACCCTAGGACCTTGTCCGTGAATTGAATACTCTCGTGATTAAGCCGCTATACAAAAATAAACCAACTTCGTATAGTTGATACCAAGCAACTAAACCTATAGTTCACCTAGTTCCGTCTGTATTCCCACGCCTCCAACTTGTAATAAGTCACGTACTTGGAACAATTCCTTTGGTTCGTATTCAAAATAGTAAAGGAAAAACAAATATGTTTGGTATCAACTCTTTTTAACCAAGTGATGTGAGTTCGACAAAAGGCTCTTCCGTTTATCTCAATAAACTCCTTTGTCAGGTCCTTAGATATATCTACTAACAACTACCGAAGTAATCGTCTAGATTTTGCAATCAATACTTTGAATCACAAAGAAACGTATTGATGCCGATTTACTCAACTAATCAATCCAATCTACCACAAGGATAAACCGATTATATTTGGATCCTCTTTAACCGGAACAAGTATTGTGCACACCAAAGATTATGAACCCAAATCAGAATTCTTCAAAGTCTTCTTTGTCTTCAAATCTTCTTAGATCTTCAATAAACACCTGCACACAATCAAATTGAATCTCTTGTGATCAATCACGCACAGAACGGGAATTTGTTCACAATGGATTATCACAAGACGCCTTTAGATCTAAAACAGTCTAAAGATCCCCATTTAAACTATCGATCTAGTTTGAGTGAATCTTATATCAGAAGAGAAGATTCTCAAGCATAAACAAACTACAGGTGCAATCAAAGTTCAACAACCGTTGGTCAATCAAATCAATCGAAAACTAATAATAAACCGCAATTATCTAGTTTCCCACCAACGGTACTAATAGAGCTCAATCCCAAAGAAGTCTTTAAACCGAGCGGTCGTAAGAGATTTCGCCTCAATTAGGTTACTTTTCTCCGAATAGGTGGCTCCACCAAGTAACAACACAACTAGGTAGTTGGTGGTTTACGAGGATTAGTTTGCTAGAAATGCAAACTTTGATATTTATAGACCAAGGAAGTTTGGACACCAAGGAATTTCCAAAACCAAAAATATTCTCAAGATATGCAATATATTCCAGATTCGGTTTCCATAATTCCTGGAAATGCTTTGTCCAAACATTGACCGAAAATCTCTTAAAAAATCTCCCATTAGTAAATGCACATTACCAATTTTCATTTTCCAAAAATAAAATTAAAAACCTTAATTAAAAGATTCTCAACTTATTTTTTTTTCGATCCGGGATTTTCCTTTAGCTATTAAGGAATATCTCTGAACAATAAAAGATGGGCGTTACTGCAAATGTTCAAAGTATGTCGACATCTTTACTTTGTAAGTCCTCTTTCATACTTACAATCTTGAAATCGATTTGCCACACTTCCAAACGAGTTTAGAATTGGTTCATCTGACTTTCAAGAACTATGTGATTGATTAAGAACACTCAATCACAAATCATGGGTTTCACGGTTCTACCAAAACAAGTTTCGGTTCTACCTCCATGTGAGTATTGTGTATAGTCACACTAGCTTTCCAAAAATTCGGTTGGCTAGGTACTAGGATCGGTTCCCCATATACTTATGGTAACTACTTTTATTTGATGCACATGTCCATAGGATCAGTTCCCCTTTCACTAAAAACTTGTTGCACATGTTCATAGGATCGGTTCCCCCATCTACTAAAAAAACGTGTTGCACCTCTTACAAGGATCGATTCCCCTTTTAGATCGGTTGCACCTCTTCATAGGTGTAGATGGTGGATTTTCGACCCAAGTGATGAGTGCCAAATAGTGCATATTTATACACTTTTTATTGGCATTTTACTCATCTTTTGTGCTCAAGAATCGATATTATCCCATTCTGTGTTTTCTTTGTTTTCAAGAATAAATATTTGTATTAATTAATTTTGTATTTTTAGGTACTAAATAAAGTTCGGAGAATCGAGGAGCCAAAAGAGCGAAGAAGTGGAGTCGAGCATCTATGGAGCGTAAAAGCCAAAGCGCGCGCAACGGTTGCAACCCAACAAGTAGCAACTCATCTACAAGACATGGGCTTGAGCTGGAGCAACCGCGACCCGGATCCGAGCCCGTCCACTCCAAAACCGTTGAGATCTCTCTCATCCACATCCTACGGTCGCTGCCCTCACTATACATCATCTCTTGATGCACTCGCGCAACACCATATCACAACGTAACCGCTACCAACCTCGACCGTTCAGATCTCTCCGCAAGATCCTACGCCGGTGCAGCGTTCCCATTGATCTTCGATGTACCGCTCAACACCATAGCCCCTATATAAGCCCCTAAGCCTAACCCTAAACTCATTTCTCTTCTCTTCTCCCCGTCACTTTCATGAGAACAACCCTCTCCGCAAACCCTTCTCCCTCTGCCCCGACCATACCAGTCGCCCTCGCAAAAACCACCATCCTACCATCTCCCCGACAACCCAAGCCGCACCACTCACCTCATCACTTTCTAGTCTTTTTGTAGCTTCTCTCCTATGAGCTAAGAGAGAACTAGACAGAGATAGGTAGGGTTTCATTGATAAATCAAGGGGAAGCCGGGAGAAGTCGATGAGGGTTGATTTGACAAGAGGGGAACGTGATTCAGAGATGAGTGCGTGGGTGAGAGTTTATTTTCATTTTAATTTCTATTTTAAAATAAATTTAGGGTTTGATATTTTTTAGAGTTGCATGTATAAATAGGGATGAATTGTGTTGATAGAGGGGACGCCTGGGTTAGCCAGTGTGTCAATTAGGTTTAATTTGTGTTGTTTTACATGTTTTAATTTAGTTGCTATGGTTTCATGAAACCCTAATTCCATGTATGAATTCAACTCAGTTTGAGTTATCTTGAGTGCTTAAATTTAATGATAATTTCAATCTTAAAGATCCAACACATTGCTCTCACAAAGTGCATACCAACGCCATGGATGCACTGTAGTTAGAAAACCCCTGTGATGATGATGTTTCAGCTCAATCACTTAGAGTTATGGCTAATTCCTTTGATTAGTTATACTTAATTAGATAACTAATGCTCTGGGTTAGTACCCTTAGCTGTGAATAGAAATGTCACTAGGTGAAACCCTTTAGATAAGTGGTAGAATTGACAAACTACCCTTGTCTGCCATAGGAACAAGAAGCTTCCAACTAGTTGACACATCACATGAGTTAGTGGTGGAATTGATAACCTAAGCACCCATTCTATCTCTGTTTTATACCTTAGTTTAGGTTCACACCATCTCAGTTCAGCCGTATCGGCACAACATATCTTCCGTCACTTTGTTACCACCACTTGAAGTCAGTTTAGCATAGCCTTAGATCAAATCAGCACCCTCGTCTCGTGGTTCGACTCGTCTACGTGCCCAGTTCTACAACCAAGACACCGTGCACTTGCGGTATTTCCGTAGGCCGTAAATATATACATCTTCGAGGCCTACCAAG
Organism: Papaver armeniacum; assembly: GCA_023531295.1. Taxonomy (NCBI): domain Eukaryota; kingdom Viridiplantae; phylum Streptophyta; class Magnoliopsida; order Ranunculales; family Papaveraceae; genus Papaver; species Papaver armeniacum. The sequence goes on from JAJJWW010003037.1 coordinate 8,792, forward strand.
TTTTTGGCGCCGCTGCCGGGGACTTGGCGCGTGCCTTGCTGATATTGGCTCGCTGCATCGATTTCCATCCTATCCCCGTATATATTCATTTACATTTTTGCTTTGTAACACCCGTCTTAGTATAGTTTAGTTAAGCTTTATCTTTGAATTTTATTGTCAATACATACTCGCATTATAGTCTAATTTCATCTACCATTTGCATCTTTGCATCTAGTGCATATTTCCTTGCATTGTAGTCTTGGCATTATTAGTACAACTTTTGTATAACTTAGATTTTCTTTTACTCTTGTAATTCCATTTTATATCATGCTCTGTACTAGCCCTGTATCTTAGTCACTTGTACCCTCATTTCCCGTGATACCCAAGTAACCAAGCTTATCACTTCGCAGTAGCCCATTTCGGTCAAAAGACTTTCAAGCTTATGCCAGTGACCTTGTTCATTAGCTTTACCCTTAACTCGCACATCCGAGAAAACTAAAATTCTTTGTTGAGCTGCAGCAGGTACTTGCTGAGCTTGTTGTGTTGCCGTGCTTGCCGAGCGGTTGAGTCGCTAAGCAAGCCTAAGAGGCCAAGGAAAAGCGCAGTATTCGAGATCCACTTTCGGCGAACCTAGTAAGTCACCCGCCTCAAATCTTGGGCATAGTTGCGAGCACAGCCATCTTGGCTGCACAGTTGGTTACTCCACCTGCAATTTCCATTTTGAATGCTAAGCCGCCATGTGTGCATGCTCGAAAAATCTCGCCCCGTGCACATCCGAGTTGAGAATATAATCTCGCTTGATCTGTACCATAATTGTTAAACTCAACATGTTGTATCCGCCTTGCCAGTCATTGAATGTATGCCATGTAACTTGCTTTGCCGAATGAACTTTGCATGCTCTCGAGTTGATGTTGCTTGCAGCTGTACTTAAACCGTAGCCTAAGTTAGACTTTGCTTAAACTCTAAGTCGTTAACGTGATTAGATTTAGCTTGAACTGTACTTGGAACCTATTTTTCCCCCGCCTAAGATTTCACCGAACTAGGCTAGAACCGGTTTCACGGGTCTCAAAAACCAAATCCGGGCTTCGTTTCTCGCAAATGCCTAGCCCACTTAGCTAAACCCAACCCTGGGTTGCGTTAGTTAAAACCCACTTCTGGTCTTGGCAGCCCACTTCTGGTCTTCAATTCCAGCCCCTGCAGCTGTGAGTTGAGCTGTAGTTGTGCTATAGTCGCTTGGAGTAACTAGCCCCACAAGCTTTGAGTTAGGCTTGGATAGTCGACTGTGTGCACACCCCGAGCTTACCACAACCCCGTGTCGTGGGTCATTTTGTGCGCAGATTGCCGAGCTCATTCCGTTGACAAGAGGGTTAGTGTGTAATCCCGAAACCTTTGTCTCGAGCTCAACCCTTAGCCTCGCATCAATCCATGCCTAGTGAGCCACCAGCCCCCGCAAGACCGCTGGCATTTCTTGTCTTGTGTGTTGAGTGATTCGAGCATCGGTGTATATGGAACCGTGAGACCCCGTCCCCGCTCAACCCTTGGTCTACCACATGTATAGCCCCGGGCACGACTCGAACACCCCCGGCATAACCCCGAGCATATCCTTGCAGCCCCTTTAGCCATTGTCTCCTTTGTGCTTAGTGCGGTCCCCCTCAAGTCGCTAAGCTTGTGCTATAACTTTGATCGCGAGACTAGCCGCACAACTCGAACCTACTTGAATGCATGCTTGAACCCACTGAAAACCGTGCTTTGTAGACCTTGAATCGCCCCGAAATACCCGTGCACGGTGCACGAGCTAAGTTTTTAATCTATTACTCGGGTTGTAAATTGTCCGGCATTGCTTAATCTCGTTGCTTTCAAGCTGCCAATCTGGCCGGGCTAGTTTTTTACGTAGAGTTTGCTTTGTGAACCCTAGGTTGTGCGTACAAGCCTTGCTTGAGTCGCCAATCCTAGGCTCGTCGACCCGTGCATGATAATCCAGCTCCCTTGCTAGCCCCCCGGCTGCAAGCTTGAGCTCCCTGGCTAGCCCTTGGTCTACACCTGTATAACCCTGTGCATGCTCTGAGTTGTGCATTGCACATTTGAGCCACTGTCTGCCATGTGTGTTGAGCCAAGCCCTGAGCCATTAGCCCATTTTGCAAACCCTGCTACCATCATCTGAGCATAACTCGTCTCCTCACCGAGCAAGACTTGTCAATATTTGCATGCTTGTGATATTTGCAAACCTGTGACAAATCTATGCTTAGCCCGTACCTTGTATGCCATCAGCCCTGTGTATTGCTATCCTGCACCTTGTATGCCATTAGCCCTGCCAGATTTGAGCAACTGAAGCTCTCAGTTATGAGCTGAAAATCTCAAAATTTTACTTGATGTCAACTACACTTGTTGACTCTGAGTGAGCTGAGTAAGGGCTGAATAGAAAATTTTAACTCAAATGAGTAAAAGTCTCGAGTGGAGAGCCGAGTGAGTGAATCGGCACGTTCACCGAGTTGAACCGTCGAGTTGAGTTGACTCCCTATATCGTCGAGTCAATCCTTTCGCCGATTCACCGAGTTGAATCGATTTTCATTTTTCATAATTTGGGCTTACACCAAACCGAGCCCAACTCAACCTAATCTGGGCTAACACAACTGCTGGGCTGTACATTTTCCCACTTAAACCAAATTGAGCCCACACAACCTAGACTTTGCTAACTGAACCTGGGCTTCAAACAACAACAATCCCAATAAACCAAAAAGCCCAAAATCCCAACAAACCAAATGAAACCCAATAAACCAAACCAATCCCATTAAAACCAAACTTAGTCCACTTCAACTGGGCTTCGAGTTCAATTTGAATTAATCATGTCAGGATTTTGGTCTCGCATCTGGGGATTCAAACAAATCCCTTAGAGAGTTTGCTTACGGGCACCTTTCACGGGATGAACACCCACATACCATAGTGACTTTAGGAATTATATGGGCCTTCTCGTGGCCCCGATCTCACATACCCTAATCATTATGATCACATACATCATCCACCACAGGTTGAAAACGAACAATTTTCTCATACCCAGTCATCACTTTTAGATCAATTAGAAGCTCGACTATCTGCTTTAAAAAGGCAATCTGCTTTAGAAAGGCAATTTGTCGAATCCAGTTTTTCTAGGCGATATGAAATGCATACTTGCACCTTATGTGGTGGCTTAGACCACCCCGCTGAATACCGTTATATTTTTGCATGCTTTTAGACAGTCTAGGAAAACCATGATAATCCAATGTACGAAGTGTCTAGAAGTGACTATTGGGACCATGATCAACCTGCACACATGCATCATTCACCACAGTGGGGAGATGAACAATTTTATACTCCCCCCAACTCCTAGTTTGCAATCAACAATGGAAACACTCATGGAGCAAAATGCTAGGCTTGAAATGAATGCAATGCATGACCATCCACATAGCAACATGTCTAAGCATCCCTTCTCTAGTGAACCTTTTGCACAACCATATACTGAATATGAACCTAATCTAGAGGTCAATGAGTACACTAGAAATGCTACAATTGTGAATGGAGAGATGAATTTTTGCTATGATAAATATGATATGTTAGAAGAGCATGTGCATGCTGAAAATATGATGGAATCTTTGGTTGTGGAGACGTTAGGCATCTCTTTTTCCGTGAACCTTATGAATGATACTTCTTCTAACATTCATAAATGTGATCTTAACTATGAGCTTAGTTTTGTGAAATTCTTCAAAGGGAATGTGAGCATGCTTCACAACTTGTTTGTGACTTAGAAAGGATGAATCTTTGTTGACACTAATGTTCTTTTGGATCATAATATTATTTCGTGTCTAATTCCTGCCCATGGCAATATGTTGTCTCCTATGATGAATTTGACATGGGAATTGATGAATTGTCCTGTGAAAATGACCATGATTTACCCACTCCTGACCTTAGGAAAATGTGTGATGGTACAAATGATTTTAAAAATAAAAACAACTTAGATGTACCTAACCTCTCTCCTGAGTCACAAATTGATACTCCCCCACCAAACCTAGGTGTAGTTTGTCACAAAAATTGCAAACCAACTTTTCTGAAAATGCCTAACTTAGGCCTAGAACTTTGTGCTTCCCAAGTCCTCTTGGACTATTTTGCATCAAAGTATAACACTCTTAAGGAGCCACGGTTGGAATATGTATGTCTTCAGTAATTAGCAAAACTCATTTTGAGTTAGACCTTTTGCATGATGTACCTTTAAAATTGCAAGATTTTGTTCTCACAAACACACCGTTCACAAATTTAGGTTTGGAAACTCCTTCACATCTGCAAGCCTTACTTGCACTCTCTTGTTATATCTGTGTAAGGCTATTGATGTTTGTATATATTTTCTATTGGGTTGATCCTCAACTCTTTAGATTGTTAGTTTATGGTGAATTTTTGTATATAATCCAGTAGGACTTGTTAAATTTTTCTTTTCTTGAATCGGTTGAGTCTTCTTGTGCATTTTTTTGTGCTAATCCGGTATAATCACCACTGAGAATGTTGGATTTTGCCTTGACGAATGAAGCTAACCTTGCTCCTGCCGACATCCTAATCTCTTCCCTTTTCTCTTATCGGCATAGTTCTCTCGGTATGTGACTCGTTTAAGTTTTTTCTATATGTAGACACATTGAGGACAATGTTTGATTTAGGTTTGGGGGTGCATTTGCATTTATAATTTTTAGTCTTTTTAATCTTTTATTTTCATTTAAAAAAAAAAAAAAAAAAAAAAAAAATTTCAAAAACTCTTTTTGTAAAAACCTCCAAGAGGCGATCTTTTGGAGTGCAATTATCATAAACCCTAATGGTGAGGCAAAGTTGAGGCTTATGATCACAATCGAATCCGAATTCTTTCATATGGTATGGTTACTTCTCGCTGGACTTAAGGATGAGAAGGCGTTCTTTGATAGTTCTAACGACTACTAGCATGCGTAAACTCTATGTCCTCATAGCTTGGAGGCTTGAGACTCTTTTACACTCTGAAGTTGGAGAAGGTTTTGTGGGTACACCTCTTGTAAACCCTCACGAGACTACAAACTCGTCCACTAGGGACACCTAGGGGTTTAAAGGCTTAGTGCATACGCTAAATGCATTCGAGAGACCCGGCGTTGGGTGGTATAGTTAGGATTTCTTCATTTCGTTTCTTCACTTGAGGACAAGTAAAATTCACAGTTTGGGGGTATTTGATGAGTGCCAAATAATGCATATTTATACACCTTTTTATTGGCATTTTACTCATCTTTTGTGCTCAAGAATCGGATATTATCCCAGCATTCTGTTTTCTTTGTTTTCAAGAATAAATATTTGTATTAATTAATTTTGTATTTTTAGGTACTAAATAAAGTTCGGAGAATCGAGGAGCCAAAAGAGCGAAGAAGTGGAGTCGAGCATCTATGGAGCAGAAAGCCAAAGTTCATATGCGAATGCTTGCAACCCAACAAGTAGCAACTCATCTACAAGACATGGGCTTGAGCCGGAGCAACCGCGACCCGATCCGAGCCCGTCCACCCAAACCGTTGAGATCTCTCTCATCCACATCCTACGGTCGCTGCCCTCACTATACATCATCTCTTGATGCACTCGCGCAACACCATATCACAACAACTTAGGCTACCAACCTCGACCGTTCGGATCTCTCCCGCAAGATCCTACGCTCGGTGCGGCGTTCCCATCGATCTTCGATGTACACTCAACACCATAGCCCCTATATAAGCCCCTAAGCCTAACCCTAAACTCATTTCTCTTCTCTTCTCCTCTCCCCGTCCTTTCACTACAGAACAACCCTCTGCAAACCCTTCTCCTCTCCCGCCCCGACCATACCAGTCGGCAGCCTGCAAACCACCATCTCTACCATCTCCCGACAACCTGCCGCACCACCTCACCTCCTCATCACTTTCTAGTCCTTTGTAGCTTCTCTCCTAGGAGCTAAGAGAGAACTAGACAGAGATAGGTAGGGTTTCATTGATAAATCAAGGGAAGCCAGAGAAGTCGATGCAGAGCTGATTTGACAAGAGGGGAACGTGATTGAGAGATGAGTGTGGGTGAGAGTTTATTTTCATTTAATTTCTATTTTAAAATAAATTTAGGGTTTGATATTTTTTAGAGTTGCATGTATAAATAGGGACGAGTTGTGTTGATAGAGAGCACGCCTGGGTTAGCCAGTGTGTCAATTAGGTTTAATTTGTGTTGTTTTACATGTTTTAATTTAGTTGCTAGGGTTTCATGAAACCCTAATTCCATGTATGAATTCAACTCAGGTTTGAGTTATCTTGAGTGCTTAAATTTAATGATAATTTCAATCTTAGCATCCAACACATTGCTCTCACAAAGGCATACCAACGCCATGGATGCACTGTAGTTAGAAAACCCCTGTGATGATGATGCTGCAGCTCAATCCTTAGAGTTATAGGCTAATTCCTTTGATTAGTTATACTTAATTAGATAACTAATGCTCTGGGTTAGTACCCTTAGCTGTGAATAGAAATGTCACTAGGTGAAACCCTTTAGATAAGTGGTAGAATTTGACAAACTACCCTTTGTCTCGCCATAGGAACAAGAAGCTTCCAACTAGTTGACACATCACATGAGTTAGTGGTGGAATTGATAACCTAAGCACCCATTCTATCTCTGTTTTATACCTTAGTTTAGGATCACAACTAAAAATCAGCCGTATCGGCAACAAAAATATATGCTGTCACCTTGTTACTTACTTGAAACTCAGTTGAGAAAGCCATAGATCACACAAGAGCACCACAAGTCTCTGTGGTTCGACCCGTACTTGCCGCGTCTCCGATAGACGCCGTGCACTTGCGGTATTACCCGTAGGCTCAAATATAAACATCTTTAAAGGCCTACCAACAAGGGGTAAAATCGTAAAACCATAATTATATATGCTCCTGATCCAGCAATCAGATGAGTATCGAGGCTCATGTCTTTTATCGAAAGCGTGAAAGCTCGTGCCACGAGAACCTATGACTGAGAATACTATCTCTTAGAGTGTAGATGTGTAGTCTCTCACTCGAGGCAACGACATATCTCATGAATACCGAGCAATTTCGCTGATTACTTTTATATAGAATTGCAAGATTGACGGCTCCTAGACAACCTTGCCCGCTAGTATAAAGCAATAACGTCTTCAGATGTAACAATGTTTTCCCTAATTATATGAAAGAAATATGACGCTTCAACAAGCTCATATCACTCGATTCCTGAATAATTAATTCTCCTAGACGATCGTACTAGTATAGAGCCATCAATTAATTATTCTTAAATCATTAGATTCATTAACTAAATCCTCGGAAAATATTCAATGTTTTTCATAATATTTCGTTACTTCAATTTATGGTTCTTCCCAGCAGAATTCCATGGGTTAGTAATAAATATTCAACACACGGGCATCTGAGCACTATCGTATAAGGCCCTACCAAAAAGGTGCAAGTGTACTCAGCAATAATGCACTAACGAACCCCTGAATGGACAAACGAGCATTCCAAAACATGAAAGAACGATGAACCTATGCAAAATAGGAAAGAAAATAATAAATAATAAAATATTAGTCAAGGCGCTAAGGGATCGGGCTCACCGGCGCCAGCTCACGTCGTGACCAGTCCCATGTCCAAATTCTATATTTTATCATATTTTTATTATTTTCCTTGATCTCATGGAAAATCTCTTCAATTGAACAAATATCCTTCATTTTAAGGAAACTCCTCGTTCATGGTGTTTCCCTTCGCATCAAGGAAATAATATAAAATTGGGAAAGGTGTCGTGGGACCGTGTCTACTAGCCGGCCGGATATGCCTAGTTGTGGCCGGTCCCACACCTCATGATTTTATTATTATTTCCCTAATCTCATGAAAACTCCTTGATTTCATGATATTTCCTTTAAATCATGAAAAATAATATAAAATTAGGGAAACTCGTGGGACCGGGCCCTAGCCGGCCCCCCACGCCCTTAATTTATTATTATTATTTTTATGTTTCCTTGATCCCATGGAATTCCTTGATTTCATGATATTTCCTTCAAATTATGAAAATTCTTTCAAATCATGGAAATAATACATAAAATTAGGGAAAACTCACGAGACCGGGCCCTAGCCGGCCGACCATGCCCAAGCCGGTCCCACACTCCCTTATTTTATTAATGTTATTGGTTTCCTTCATCTCATGGAAACTCCTTCACTTCAAGGAAACTCCTTGATTTCAACAAAACTCCTTAGTTTCAACAAACTCCTTGATTTTATGATATTTCCATAAAATCATGAAAAAATATAACAAAATCAAGGAAATGTTATGGGACCGGGCTCATTGGCCGGCCGGCCGGCCATGCCTTGGAAATAGTCGGTCCCACACTTCATGATTCCTTCATTTTATTATTATTTTCCTTCATCTCATGAAGTTTCCTCAGTTTCAGCAAAAATCCCTGATTTCTTCATATTTTCCCAAATGATTGCTCAAACGCACATCAGAAAATATCAAAATTCTCAGGACTGAGACGCGAGCACTTTGGTGACATGAGCATATTACCTTGACCGACCAGGGTTGGCTCTTTGGCTTGCAAGAGGCTAGGTCCCTCATACTTTCATCATTTGACCTAATTTGTTCATATTAGGTTCAAACTCTTCCGAACAATTTTGGAATTTCATGAAACGATCGTCATTCGATCCCGTGACCACCCAGGGCCGGTTTCATGACCCCTTGGTCGGTCCCTCATCTCTTTATAATTAATTATTAGGTTTTATCACCTAAGGCTCAGACGAGCATTATTTTAATAAATCATTAAACCAGCATTTAATCATTCTTTCATCAACAAATCAACAAGTCTTCAGGAGGCCTTGGTATTTGATCACTTGAGCATCTGGGCGCTACATGGTCGACCCATGATCCCATGTAGCCGGTCCCTCCTTCACTATGTGGTTAATTTTCAATAAACCATCAATTGATCATCAATTGATTGAATTAGGGTTTTGAGTCCAAGGTTCATAATTCCAGATTCAAACACTAATAATTTTACGATGATCTCATGGTCAACACTTTATTAATTATACTTGGTTCAGTTGCCAGTATTTAAATTAATATTCTACATGGTCCTGCTACTAATAATTCATCAAACGAGCAACATTTGCTCAGATGAGCAATATTTGCTCAGACTAAGGAATATTCGTTCAACTATCAATATTCAACAATCCATCGAATGAGCAATATTTGCTCACCTTAAGTATCAACATTTACTTGAGAATCGTACCTCTATCTCAACAGACACGCTCAATTCATGAGTCTCAGAATATTTGACTCAGCAATACAAGGACTCATCGTCCCATGAAGTCAGCAACTGACTAACTAAATACACGTCTGCCTTGCAGACTCCACAATCACGAGACATCAATCGTGTTACATGGGGGGATATTAACTAGGGTTTTGGTATGGCGGTCTACGGCACGTGTGTTCATACACACGATGAGAATGTGAGCAACTCGTGCAATCAGTTGGAGGAGTTAGCAAAGTAGTGGATGGAAAATCAAGCAAGTCTCCGCACGATGAGCAAGTTTGGTTTTAACACGATTTCCACTTCCCACTCTTTGACTCCAAGAACTTGTCACACTTCATGGGATCAAGGTGTTTCATAATTCTAGCAATATAAATAAGTTTTGAATCATGATTGAAAATAAGACAATCTTACGTCAAATAAAACACGAGATTAACAACTCAACATCCGAGCAATTACTCTCAACATAGCAAATTCAATCATTTAATTTATCTTATTTTCGTAATACACAACACACCTACAATATTCGATCACCATTGATCTCACACATTTCTCATCTTCCCTCCTACGGATCGACCCATCTCTCTTGTGTGAATTTACTCTTGGAACGGCCATTGTCTTGGTTTAGGCCGAGTACTACTGATTGATCTCTCGAATTCAAAGCACTCCCTTCTGCAGGCATATGTGTGAGGTTTAACAGATTCGCTCGGTTCAAGGAGTTTCCTCACGATCGTCTCCTCAATTCCGTAAAAAAACCAGCAACTCGTTTTCCCCACCTACAATAGGATCGGTTCCTTTTTGCCTAGAGTTGGTCATACCAATAACACTAAATCGATCATACCATCTCGGGTGATTACTTAAGATCGGTTTCACTAATAAAAGTCATACCAATATAAAAGTCGGGCCTTGTGAATGGTTTTACCAAGAACATAAACAAGTCATGAGCGGTTATACTAATCACACATATTGGTAGTTCAAAAGATATGCAATTAATCACAATACCAATAAGCCTAGCGATTTCCCTTTCGATTCTGAAACTAGTTCATGAATTTACTTCCTTTAAACTAATGTAAAACATTATTTCCTAGGATGAAATCTTCACCTCATACCCATACATAATCACAATAGCATTAAAAAGATTATGTCGATGTCTTATATACGAAGTTCAAAAGATAATTATACTTCTCGTATTGTATTCTTAATACTACGTCTAACTAGAGTGTAATCATTCATGCTTTGCGCTTATGTTTTCAATATGCACGACTTGAAAGATACGTTAGGGAATGAAACAAGTTCAAGTCAAATTATCACTAACCTCAAGTGGAAGGATGATGTTGTCGTTGTAGCTCCTTACCTCTTCACTTCTTCAAGTCTTCGCAATACTTGTAATGTCTCATATCCTAATACTTTCAAGCTAACCTATACGAAGTTGACTCTCGTACATAATCAAGCGACTCTTTAAATGAGTTTTGGTTAACTAAAATATGACAACCAAACTTGACATACCAACGCTTGGTGGGTTCAACCGAGCCATGCTCTAACAAAGATGTGTCTGAGATCCCATTCACGAGTTGAACAGAATTTTTACATGGTGTGCATAAGAATATACGTACCACATATCTGCAAGTCGATATATAGCTACTCCGCTACGTGTACGAGTACATGTAATACATCTTTAGACTTATAACAGTTTTCCCAATTTGTAAGACTGATAACATGGTCTTGTATCTGAATCTATAGTAGTTCTATATTTCTTTCTAAATCAATTCGAAACATTCCCGAATAACATCAACGTCACATATCACTGTTCCAAACTATTTTCAAATGATAAAACTTGAATCATGATTTTGATTCGAACAATAAATTTTCCTTAACCGAAATCCATCAAGTATGAACACATGTTCATTAAGCTTAGTCATTATATTCCGACAAGTCTCTTAACTTGATAATTAGTTTTCAACTTGAAATTCTTTTATATGCATAATAGTCTAATTAGTTATGCGACATCGTCTCAATGATAGAAAAGTGAATATAACTTGAGAAATAGGTGGTTCAGTCTTCACTTACCTTTGTTGATGAAGTTCTCCAAAATCTTGGTTGATCTTCGCTTCAAACGGTAGAACGCAATGATGACTGTCGTGATCCACTCTTTCTCAACTACATTCTTATCCTAGTCCGAGACTTAACTAATTGTAGATTAGAGATCAAGATATAGGTTTGACAACAAGCTTGAGATAGCAACACTTGTGAGTTCGACTGTGCAATGCTCTAACAGAACCGATCCTTACCAATATGGGGAACTAAGATAAAACCGATCCCTACCTATATTGGATGTCATGGTAGACCCTTATACCCATATGCAAAACCGATTTATATTGTCACGTACAATTTTGGGTTTGTGCGATTCCGGAAATTGGGTTTGCAAAATAGGAAAATTCAAGATGTCGACATTGTGAGTAATTTGAACATGTTCATAAATCCTATATTTTATTGTTCAAAGATATTCCTTGATACTCAAGGTGATATCCCAAACCAAAATGTTTGAGAATATTTTCATTATATATATTTTACAGCAAGAAAAACCTATTTCTGAAAGATATATTAGTTAAGTGCTAGCTAATATTAAGTTGTATCCAAGAGGGATTTCGGTATGACAGTTGGATATTGGTTGGAATTAGACAAAACCGAATTTCGGTTCTTAATTATTGCATATCTTCATAATATATTCGGTTATGGTTCCTTGGTGTCCAAACTACCTTGGTGTATAAATAGTGAAGTTTGTTCTTCTAACTAAACTTATTCTGACATAAGGTCACTCAAACTAGAACAAGGGATTAACCATAGTTCAAATATGTTTTTAGATCTGATGTTGACTTGTGATCATCTATATCCAAGATCAATCTAGTCGTATCCAAATAATCCAATCAGATTCTGCCAAGTAAATAAACTTGTTATTTATCTTTCAAGATACGAATTCTACAAGAACGAGTCCCATAGTCGATCATAATCAGATGTACGTATCTACTTAGAGTGATACGTACTACTTGCGTAAATCCAATTATAAATAAAAACAATATAATTCATAAAAGGAAAAACATAACATACCGGAAATTTTGTTAACGAGGAAACCGCAACTACAGAAAAACCCCGAGACCTCTTCCAGATTTGAACACCGTATTAGAGCATTGCTTGGTTGAACCCACAAATTTTGATATCTCAAGCTTGTTGTCAATGTTAGGTGATAAAACTATATCTTGGTTTCTAGTCTACTAAATCAAGTTTTGGATAAGTTAGAATTGTAGTTGACTATGAGAGATCACCTTGAAGATTGATATCCAAGACATTTGGAGAACTTATGTATCGGGTTTGTAAATCAACCATTCTTTAATATCTATTGAGACTATGTCATATGACTTATAGTAGAATTACAAATAAGATATTCCGAGTTTAGCTTGTCTTATGAAAAATATCGAAATATGATTTAGCGATTAGATATTCAAAAGGTCTTTATCAATATTAATTCTTTGAATTAATTTTTGGATCAATTAAAAAATTCCCCATGCAAATGATTATATCACTTTGGAATGTTTCAAACATCATAAGATAAAAATATGAACTTACCGAAATTTCTACTTAGGGTAGGTTGGCGAACCAGTTCACAAACCGGAAGTTCAGTTGGGAATAGTTCACGAACTCGGGTCCGGCAAACTGTTGTGAATCGAATTTTATAAGTTGGATAAATAGGCTATAGTTGGCGAACCTAGTTCATGGACCTGATCAACTGATTTTGGTAGTCTGGTAGGGTTGGCGAACTCGGTTCACGAACCGTAGAGCCACGACTCGTAAACAAGCCTTATACTTGAAAACCGATGTCCCAACTGGTCCCAGATAATGTTTAGCGAGAAACTTAAAGACTTATTATTTTAACATGTTTAACATTGATAGAACTCTCTTAAAGACTTTTAAGATTTCATTGATTACTTAAACACTTATGTATTTGTATCATGATTAATTTCTTAGGTGTTTAAATGAACATCAAATAGCTTTCAGTTCTTGGCTAACTTGCCAAACCGAACATTCTTTATATACAGTTTCGTAACCGAACCAATGTGTATAGTCTTCTACTGTATTTTGAAGACCTAAGTTGTTTGCTTGATTCTCAAGTTATCTTAACTTGAATTCTAAGCTAAGCGTGGTCTTTGAAAGATATAAATAGAGCATCTCTGTCAACTGGGAAAATCAATCCTTGACATTTTGTGTCCTAGTTAATTCTAGAGTCGTCCTCTATTGACATAGGATTCCTCAGTGAAACGTTATTAGGTCTACTACTAAAAGACTTCGCTTTGGGGATTCCTAAAGGACTATCTTTACCTTGATAGTTCGTGAATCCCGATCTTGCTTTCCTGTTATCGAGGTTCTCGTAATCTCTTTCAGGCAAGATAGATGGTAATCGCAAAGTTCTCTTCGTATCAGACTTTGTGATTCATCAAGATAGATATCTAAAGACTGGTCTTAGTTGATCTTTTGAAGATTTTTCTTGAGAGGTGGTTAATAATCTAGGATGCTCTTCGGGAGTCGTATATTCCGGATTTGTGAGGTTTGCTAGCTTTATCTATTGTAAACAAATTTCCACACCTTGGTCTTTGATCTAAACGGAAATAAAATAGGCTTATATGTTAGAGGCAGATTGGTATCAAATGTCTTCACTTTGGATGAAGCAACTCGCTGCAAATAACGTCAGCTAAGAGAATCAAGTGCGTAGAACCTTGCGAGGTTCAAGAGACTTAAGGAGAGCGACTGTAAACAAATCGATTACAGGGTGGATTCGGTCTCAACTACATTCCAATCCGAAGTCTGATAGTAGGCTAGTCTCTATAGAGTCTTAATACAGTGTAGTGTTCAATCTGGACGATATCCCGGGGGTTTTTTGCTATTGCGATTTCCTCGTTAAAAAAAATTCTTGTGTCTTTTGTGATTCCTTTTTCGCGTTATATTGTTTATCTTTTTCAAATTCTCTTTTTTTTTAGAGCAAAAGGGAAAATTTTATAAAAACTAAACTTCATCAAAACGATGAAAGATAGTGAAAGAGAAAGAGTGTTAAGCTACCTGTTGGTAAATACAACATCCCAATTACACAGGTTTGTACGTATTCTTTCTATGTAGATACGTCCGCTTAATTATAATTGATTACAAGACTAGTTTCTTGTAGAATTCGTATCTTGAAAGATATATAACAAGTTTAATCACTTGGCAGAATTCCGGTTGAATTATTTGGATACGACTAGATTGATCTTGGATGTTGATTTTTTAGATCGTCCAAATACTTTGCTTAACAATCAGGTTCATTGACCCTGTGTCTATATACATACAGATTAAGTAGAGGTTGAGATATTAACTCTGCATATATATATGTATATATTGTCAAAGAACCATTAAGTTGGTCTACTTGCAATTGTATTAAGTTTTGTCTATACTTGTTGCCGAACGAAAAAGTTGGGTTTATTTGGTGTCCCCTGCGTTTTCACACCGAGTTGTATTAACTAACTACAAACACTAACCCACTATCATACTTCATATTGGAATGTAGATGAGACCGAATAAACCCTCCAGGCGATTTTGTAACATCGCTAAAATTTCTAATGGACTTTAAGCCGACCTTAACCCATTTTTTAGCGAGCGCGTGCGATCCTAGTGGCACTCGGATGCTTATAGCAGTGAGAGTGTCGTGAACCAAGTATAGGATTCCTTAACTGAATGGTTATCCCCTTAGTAAAATTAATGTGCCTAAGTTGTAGATGTTGTACAAATTGATGCATGAATGCCACGTAATGGACATGAGCAGCTAGAGGGGCAGTCCCGTCTTTTGTCACCAAGTCTAAATATTGTATGAAGAAAATCTTTTCTTTTGTTTTGAAAGCTATTATTGGGGCGTCACATTCCAATAGAGGGGCGTCACCTAATAGGACAAAACCCATAAGTAATATCAAAAACCCCTTATCTCAAATAATTTTGTAATAACTAAACAACCCTTATTTAGTTAATTTTAATTTAATTTAATTTAATTAGCTAATAAATTAACTCTTCTATACTTGGCGAAAAAACTAAATCGGATTAAATGTTAATTTTGGTGGGAAGAAAAAGTAGAGGAAAATTTATTTTTTTGGGGATTTCTTTTCAAAACCCTAGATGTTGATTCAACCAAAAATTAGGTATCCCTCTAACTTAGCTCTAATGTGATTTTTTTATCTCAAAATAGGTGAAAATAAGTAAAAAAATTGGATTTTTTTTTAGATTTTCAGGACAATTTATGGTTGGGTTCTTCCTTCGGCCAACCGTAAGACCGGTTTACGGTTAGGTAATGATGGACTCCTAGCCATAACTGGTTAAAATTGAAAAACTCTAATCACAAACCACTTACGGTTGGATTTTTGGCTCTCGAAACCAACCGTATACAAATTACGGTTGAGATTTTGGCTCCTCTATTCAACCGTAATTAAAAATTTAGATCTTCCTTCTTGAAATAATGTTGGATAACTGTTATGAATCGTGAAGATTTGGTGACCGACCGAATGAATCAGTCAAAGAATCTCAAAGATAAACACGGATAGTATAGTATGTATCCATCTCATTAGATAAACATCCCATTTATAGAAGGATTAATCTTTCCACGTGGGCAGATATGTGCGAGTTTTGTGTATGTTAAAACTCATATACGATAGATAGCCAACTTTAATTGGATGTAAGAATTTTGAATTTTGATAAGCAATAAAACACTAGCTATGTATTAATCAAAACCCATCTATAGATGGTTACGGTTAAGTATATGAAGATGAAACAACCCGAAACTAAATTACGGTTAGATTTTTGAGATTCAAATCCAACCGTATCTGCACATCTATTTGTTTATTTTTTATTTTACGGTTAGGAAACCTAACCGCAACAGCTTCAGAAATGAAAATTACGGTTAGAAAATTGGACATTACTAACAGTAACTGGTTTGACAAACCTAATTTTTCTACTTATTTCAATAAATTAAACCTATCCGTAAGTTCTTCATAAACTAAAATTACGGTTTGAAAAGCAGTTTTTAACCTAGCTGTCACACTTTCGGGAACACAATCGATACCCTAATTTCACTTCGATTTCATTCAATCTAACCTATTTTAAGCACAAAAACGAGTAAACAAAGATGGGTTTGTTCGATTATTACCTAACATATACCATGGGAAGTGAGAAGGAAAGTGAAGTTGAATTGAAGTTGAAGTTACTGTGGAGGAGAGGAAGAGAAGAAAGATGAGAAGAGGAGCAGAGTTTTTTCTTAAATTAGAATAGAAAAGATTAGGTTTTTAAGTTTTTATATAGTTAAAGGGTAATCTAGACATTTTGTATTTGTATTAGGATATCCCATAACCACTTTTTTGGACACTAAGAATCCAAGTGAAGCCCCTCTATTGGAAGGTGACGCCCCAATAATAGCCTTCTTTGTTTTCCATTGAAAATCTCTCCTCTTCTTCTGTCACAAATTTTCACTAAAAGCAATCTCTAGCAAAGGAAGATTTTTAGCTTTATTATCTAAAATTTAAGTTGAAGTCACTCTCTGTTACCGGCTGGAATCATTTTCTACAAAGGTAGGGGATTTCTTCTCTTGCAACTAATTTGATTTTTTCAGTACCCTGCCCTAATTTGATTTAGATATGTTTTCTCTTCTATTGCAACTAATGTTTCAATTGTGATTTGGTTTTGTGCTTAATTCAATTTTTCTAATAATCTATGATTTTTATATTCCAACTGATTTTGCAAAATTCCTTGGAAATTTTGGGATACCTTCTCCCTGGTGGTTTTGATGTTAAGATTTTGAGCTCCTGATCTTGTTTTCCTAATACATTACTATTGATTAATCATTTTCCTTTCCTTTCTAATAGATTCACAGTTAACCTAAAAGAATGGTTAGAACTGACTGTTTGTACCCTATCCAAAATAGCATACGTGCGTTCCGCATGAGGCTTAAAAGGCAATTTGAATCCGGCTTATTATTGAAGCCGGTCGGATTATTAAGGAATCCGAAAGGTTTATGGAAGAAACCTACGGGGCTTAGAAAGTTCAATCCGGTTTAACATGGGAATCGAGGATTTTGTTTGGGATCTCTTGTGACTTATCATGGAAGCCCAAGGTAGTTCGTGGACCACTTGGCTTATTGTAGAAGCCCAGAGACCTTTGGGTAAGTGGGGTCCATGGAATAATTAGTAAACATTATTTAAGATTTATCCTGGTTTGTGATAGGATAATTATCTTAAATAGTATTTATTATTATTCTGGATAAAGATATCTAAGATACAGGGGATTATGTTAAACTAGGGTTTAGCATGAATCTAGTCATCTATAGGGATGTGTACATAGGAGGGTAGTTATTAGGATAACTACAAAACTCTAGGGTTTCATCTATTTTTGCCTATATATAGAGGCTTAATCTAAGAGATGATGATTCTATTTTTTTACACAATACACTTGCATAGAACATCTGCTGATTTAAGCATCGGAGTGTTTTTGCAGGTACCCCCACCTCCTTCAATCAATTCTTTGGAGATTCTTCATCAACGGTAGTGATTGGATCAACCTTCTCATATCTCGAAGATCGTTGGGGTGATTATTTTTGCACCAACATCTTTTGGCGCCGACTAAGGGGACGAAGAAGTTCGTGCTCCAAAAAGTTTGGAAAAAGTTTTCTAAAGTGTTTCGCAAGTTTAGCAGCTTCTGGAGGATATATTATTGCATAGTCACGTACGCAGCAACAACTGGGAGGTTATCAGGCTTCGCGTTTCGTGGAAAAGTTTTTCATAAACAAACGATTTTTCTTTGTTTTGGAAATAACGTAAGATCCAAAAGCACATCATCTGTACCACGTTGATTGGAAGGAAGTATCAAAAGAAACAGAAACCAATGGAGGCTTCGGTTGTGAATCATACAGAAGCAAACAGCACCATACCCAGAGAAGTTGTACCAAGCCAAGGCGTAACAAACCAAAACCAGCAGGTCAACCCACGAATCGTGAGGAGTTACTGGTCTGTTTAGTGAGGGGGAGAGAGATGGCAGATCAGCATCACTATCGCCTCGTAGCAAGATCAACGTCTCGTTCACGATCGTAAGGAGCGATTCAAGAGTGAACTATGTGCCGTTAACGAGATCATCTCCTCCGGCCCACTAACAGAGAGATCGACATCGTGGTAGGTCTTCTAGCTTGCTTCCCAGCGGCCAGGCTCAACGAGGGGAGGACGCTGCAAATAGGGGAGTGAGAGCTCGAGCTACTGACCCTCCTGCTGGTCAGGGAAACACAGTACCAGCTCGACGTACTAATGACACAGTACTAGCTCGACCTCGCTGTCCCGATCAAGGCGCTCCGCTGCTGCGGTACGGACCAACCTCCAGCCTATCACTCAGGTTAATAACCTTCAGACTACTGTGGCTCAACACAATCAACAGATCGTGCAAGGGAACGACCCGCGGGTTACGCCAATTGATCTGACGGTTCGAGAGCGGCTGCAACAGCTGGAAAGAGAGAATAACCGTTTGAAAATAGCACTGGAAAAAAGGAGAGAGCTGGAAGCACCGGCTATTTCTCGTTCGGGAAGTGCGAGGATGAATCGTCGAGAGTCTGACAACCCACAAGAGGAAACGCCGCTTTTAGTGATCGACGTTTGGGTCGTGACGATGGAAGATGGACTCGGAGAAGGAAGGGGTTATAGTCGGAGTCGCGGTTATCGTGGTTATGATCGCTATGACCAAGGCAGACTCATGATGATAGAAGAAGGGTGGAAGAAGAGAGGGGATGTAGCCGGAGTCGCGGATATCATGAATACGACCAATACGACCAACGAATTCTGAACGTTGGAAGAGATGGTGAGGCTGGGACTAGCGGAACCGGACATAAACGGAAAGAAGATCGAGCTGCTGATCGACATGCAAGGAAATCAGGGCGTGAGAAGAAACGTTCCAGGAAGAGGGTGGATTCCGACAGAGACGAGCGAAGCCGGAGAGAGTTGGGAAGTGATTCCGAAGAGGATGAAATGGTCAGCAAAAGGAAGCTTAGTGCCATGATCGAGGAGTTATTGTCACAGAGACAATCCAAAGACGAGGAGCAGCAGGTTCTGACCATGAGGAAGTCGATGGATTCTCCTTTCGTTTCGAAGATAAGAAGATACCGTCCTCCTTCCAATTTCAGCCAGCCTCAGTTTAAGGATTTCTTTGACGGCAGGAGTGGAAACCCGGTGGAGCATGTCCAAGCGTTTTCAAGCTTCATGAGTCTTTGGGGAAACAAAGTGACGAATTACTTTGCAGAACTTTTCCAATGACCTTAACAGGAAAGGCTTTGACTTGGTTTTCGCAGTTAGAAACAAACTCAATCAAGGATTTTGGAATGTTTGTCGAGATGCATTTTTGAGCAAGATAAGATTAATCTCGAGTCGAAAAGAGAGTAGTCACTTATTCCTCTTGCATAGAGAGGTTGGTGAGGATCTTTTGATTTTAATAGGAGATTTCGTCTTGAGGTTAGTGAGGTTGGAAAGGTGGATGAAGGAATCGTGGTGGCAAAGATATAAGAATGCATTGGAGTATGATGAGTTTGGAATATATAACTCGTTAACAAAGGGGAGCCGGTGGGAAGCCTCCAGAGAGTTGTACGATAGGGCCGATAGATACGCAAAGGCAGATAAGGAAAAGAAAGCGAAATTGTCGCGAGCGTCGAGAAGGTCGGCGGCTGAAATGACAACGAGACCAAAGCAACAGTTTGATAGTAGTTCGAAGAGCAAAAGCATTGAAGGACCACCCAAGAAGGCAAGGAATGAAGAGGAATTTCATAAACCACAGGAAAAGCAGAGGGTAAGGTTTCCTAAGTTGAACATTGGACTTGGGGAACTTTATAAAAGGATTAAAAATACGCTACCCAATCCGGAGCCGCTACCAGTGGAGACCAAGGAGAAGAGGAACAAGAATAAGTATTGTGATTATCACAGGGATCATGGGCATAACACAGATACTTGTCGAGCTCTTGCCACGGAAGTCCAGAAGATGGTAGATGAGGGGAAGTTGCAGCAATACTTGAAAGAGAGCCCGGCACAGGTTAATGCACTAGTCAACACTCTAGATTTGCGTGAAATCAGAGTGAGCCACGCAAGGGTTAACACGACCTCGAGAAAAGCTCAGGAGAACGCGACACGGCTGAAGTTGCGTCATATAAACGAATGGCGAATATCTAACAAGGTTGACTACGCCAGTCATATTGGCACGTAGATCTGGAAGAAGGAAAAATCAAATAACCTTTTCAAACGCTGATCTCGTGGAGTATATCAACCTCATAATGATGCAATTGTGATTCTCCGGCTCTCATTGGAATGTTCAAAGTTCGTCGAGTCTTGGTCGATACTCGGGAGTTCAATTAGCGTCATATTTTCTCGGAGCATACTCTTCAATGAATTTGTCCGGAAGGTCAAGTTGAGGCGGATGATAGCCCTATCATTGGTTTTAGCGGGGAGACAATGACGGCGATTGGAAGAATTAGTCTACCTACTATCGTAGGGGGAAAGACGATTATGCAATATTTCTCATTGCTAGACTGTCGCGCACCTTACAACGCTATTTTGGGACGTGATTGGATCTACGCGATGGACGCTGTAACCTCCACAATTCACCAGTGTTTAAAATTCATTGTTCCAGCCGGGGTGATGAAAGTTAGAAGCGACCAGGTGGCGTCTCATAAATGTCACGAAAGCGCAATGGAGGAGTATAGAAAGTCAGAACTAAAGGGTTCCGAAATACTCCGTGTAGAGAAGAAATTGTAGCAATCACAGTGCCTCCCGACCTCTTATCATGGAAGAGGAAAGGAAGGACCGCCAACTATCGAGGAGTTGATAGAGTGCGGCTTGGGGATCGGAAGGAACAAACAACGTTTATCGGGCGGAGCTTCCACTTGAGAGAGTCAAAGCCTGATTGCTTTGTTAAAATCCAACAAAGATGTCTTTGCATGGAGTCTCAGTGATATGCCAGGCATTGATCCCGCCATCGCGTGCCATAGGTTGAATATCAGCGAAGGATCTAAACCAGTAAGGCAGAAGCCGCGGAAGATGGCGCCAGAACGGAAAGTTAAGGTCGCCGAAGAGATTGACAGGATGTTAAAAGCAAAAATCATAAGACCTGTTAAATATCCGAAGTGGTTGGCGAATATTCAGCGGTTCCAAAGAAAAAGGGAAAATTCGGGTATGTATTGACTTTACCAATTTAAATAAAGCATGCCCAAGTGATCCTTACCCGATACCCAGGATTGTGGAACTGGTGGATGCTACTGCTGGTTTCGACAGACTGTCGTTTATGGACGGTTTTTGCGGTTATAATCAAATTCCACTATTTGAAGAAGATCAAGAACATACGGCGTTCATAACAGACAAGGGGATTTATTGTTACCTGGTCATGCCGTTCGGTTTGAAAATGCGGAGCAACTTATCAGCGTCTGGTGGATGAAATGTTCAAGGATATGATCGGTGATACCATGGAGGTCTATATTGATGATATGGTAGTCAAGTCCAAAAAGAAGGAGTCACACCTTATGGACTTGAAAAGAACCTTTGATCAGTTACGACGATATGGAATGAAATTGAATCCAGCAAAGTGCTCTTTCGGGCTCACTTCTGGTAAATTTCTTGGTTACATGATGACACGGAGGGGAATCGAAGCTAATCCGGAGCAGATTAGGGCAATACTGGAAATGCCGTCGCCAAGGAACAAAAAGGAGGTACAGAGGCTTACGGGGAGGTTAGCAGCCCTAAACAGTTCATCTCGCGAGCCCGGACAAATGTATTTGTTCTTTCGGATTTTGAAGAAGGCCGAAAAGTTTGGGTGGAGTCGGGAATGAACAGGCGTTCGGTGCCATTACTTGATATTTGACTTCACCGCCAGTCCTAACAAGTCCAAAAACTGGCCAAACGGTCTACATTTACTTGGCGGCCAGTGTTTGTGCTGTCAGCGCAGTTTTATTTGTTAAAGAGCCAGAGGAGAGGCCAGTTTATTTCGTTAGTAAGTCCCTAACGGATGCTGAGACAAGATACTCGAAGATAGAAAAGATGGCATTAGCTCTCATACATGCAGCAAGACGCTTGAAGCCTTATTTTGAGGGACGACGACTGGTAGTCTATACTGAATACCCGTTAAAAAAGGTGTTGGGAAGAACAGACGATTCCAGTAGGCTTGCCACATGGGCCACTTACCTTGGTGCATATACTATAGACTATGAGCCAAGAACAGCCGAGAAGGGGCACGCGATTGCGTCATTGATGGCAGATTTCCCGGTGGATGATATTCAGGTTTCAGAGTCCATGCTTGACGAGGAGATCTTGCTCGATGACAACGTTATACAACCAATTCCACTACCGTGGGAGATCGTAAACTTTATCAAGAAGCCTTCAGATCCAGCAAGGGAGCAAACGAGTAATGCAGACTCGGAGATGATTCCTGAAGGAGAAGCTGGAACATGGCAGTCTACACCGATGGATCCGCAAACACGGATGGGGCCGGGTGTTGGATGTGTACTGGTCTCTCCGGGAAGGATTACGGATTGAAAAGGTGTCCACTGGGGTTTACGGCCTCAAACAACCAGCCGAATACGAGGCGTAATTCCCAGGGCTTAAAGACGGCTCTTAGCTTGGGGGCGCGGAGGGTTAGGTTGACAACAGACTCAAGGTTGGTCGCTAATCACTTCAGTGGAGCGTATAAAGCTAAGAATGAAAGGCTATCGTGTTATTTAAAGTACATACATGAGTTGGCGAAGGAGTTTGAGTTGTTCGACATAAAACAAAAGCCAAGAACGGAGAATAGGCATGCAGACGCCCTTGCTTACGTGTCCGCAGCCGTTGAGTCTGAGACAACAGACATCGTGGTTGATTTCCAGGAGTTTCCCAAAGATTCTCAACACTATTAACGATGCGTTTAAGGCTTAAAGAATGGGATTAATGTCCCCTCATCTGAAGGTCAAAGTGATCCTATGGATATAGATGAAGGAAGTGACAACCAACTTGAGGATTGGAGGAAGCCTTATGTGCGATACCTGCAATCACAGGAGCTTCCACGTGATAAGAGTCTGGCAGGAAAGATATCAAAGACGGCTTGGAGGTACGCTCTTATTGAAGGAGAGCTGTATAGGAAGCCAATATCAATGGAACCTTACCTCCGATGTATAACTAGGGAGATGGGCCAGCAATTGTTAGCAGAGGCACATGAGGGGTGTTGTGGAAACCATTCTGGGGGAAGGAGTTTGGCGCATCGTTTGTTGTCTCAAGGATATTTTTGGCCTTATATGCAAAGTGATGCAAAGCAATTTGCCCAGAAGTGTGTGTCTTGTCAGTTGCATGGACCTATAATGAGAAGACCAGCAAATGAGTTACACCCAGTCTTGAGCCCATGGCCGTTTGATAAATGGGGTTTGGATATTGTAGGTCCATTCCCCACTCGCACTGGGGCGTCAAGTATTTGTTGGTGGCAACCGATTATTTCTCAAAATGGGTGGAAGTTTGTGGCTCTGGTGAGGATAGAAGCGGTTCATGTCCGCAGATTCATTTGGGAAAATATTATTTGTCGATTTGGAGTACCGCAATGATCATTTCGATAATGGGCTTGATTTGATTATGAGGCGATAAAGTCATTATGTGATGGCTTGCACATCAAACATAATTTTTCAACTCCGTATTATGCACAGAGTAACGGACAGGCCGAAGCAACAAATAGAGTTATCTTGGATAACTTGAGGAAGACCTTGGACAAAGCTAAGGGAAGATGGACGGAATTCTTACCTGGGGTCTTATGGGCATACAGAACCACTCCCAGACGGTCGACAGGTTTCTCGCCATTCACACTGGCATACGGAACGGAAGCGATATTACCAGTCGAGTTGTTGGTTCCAACCACCAAGACGTTGGCAGAGCAGTCCGGTCAAAACGTAGAGATTTTTTCAAGAGACAAAGAACTTTTAGAAGAAGTTAGAGATGAAGCTGCAAGAAGGTTGGCGGTCTACCAGCAATCTATGAAGCGACAATACAACAAAAAGGTACGAGAACGATCCTTCCTTCCAGGAGAACAAGTTTTGAGAAGAACAAGGCCAAAAACGTTGGACGGTGGCAGTGGGAAGCTTGGGGAAAATTGGGAAGGCCCTTTCTTAATCGACAGACCAGCCAGTGGTGGAGCTTATTGGTTAAGGAGCATGAATGGGAGGGAAGAGCCCAAGCCATGGAATTCGTTCAACCTCAAAAAGTATTTCCATTAGCGTAGATTTACTTTCGTAATTAATGTAGCCCGTATTTCGTTAATAAACTCTTCCCAGCAGTGGGAGTTTTCTATCCGAGAAGTTACGATTCAAGTGTTGATGCAAATAGTGATCGTTGCACTAGCCAGACTTTGCAAGCATACGTATGAGCAGTATTGCCAAGAGCACCCTTTTCCGGACAACTTATCTTCGTAAAGAGGATTTCGTTGTAGTTTGTTCGTTTTTAAAGGGGCGGACGCTTAAAGAAGAGCCAGTAACGATATGGAGTTCCCCATTAAGAAGTAATCAAATGTTGATTGCACACATCAATTAAAGGAAATAAAATTAAGATTGGGAGACGGCCTCATGGTCCATGCAGAGGACAGGGAATATCATCAATGCACATCTACAGGAAAAAATGAAGCAAATAAAGAGCACTAGATTGAAGAATTAGGATAAAAACCTAGTTTCCTATACTAGCCTAAGGAAAGGGAAAAGGAAAACTTCTAGGAATTGCAACGAACATTCTTCAATCCTCTTCCGGATCATAGAGCTCGTCGACAGCCAGCCGTCATTATCGGTTTTTCCCACGTCAAAGCAGCTAGCCGTATCCTCCAAGACCTTTGATTTTACAGTTAGCACGGTCGCGTTGCACGCGCATCGGTTTCAGGCGTTGTCGCCTTACGTTCCCTAGCGCGGAGGATGTTGATCCGGCGCTTCAATTGTTCGTTTTCACGTTCAAGATGATAAGAGACACCGCATGAACCTTTCATTTGCTTCACTAGTTCGTCGTAATGAAGCTCACCAGCCTTGCGAACAAGCGAAAGGCCCCGTGGAAAGGATGGTTAAAATCGCGGGGGAGTGCCGAGCTTTAATAAAGGCTATGTATGTTAAGTAGATGGAAAGATACGATCCGCATAATGAAGTCAGCTGCACGATCAAGGGCTTGATCTATGTCGCCTCATCCGATCATAACAAGTCTTGGTCTCGGGGCAACATGCCCGTGAGCATAATACCCGTGCAACGGTCGGATTTTGGATAGCGGAGTCACCAATAGTTACGGGTAAGCGTGACGACTTGTACAAACCGGGGTTGAATGCATCGTCTTCGAATGGTAGACGAGTATTAGCTGGAGTTTTCAAGTGAGGTGAAGCAGGGGTGTACTCCGGCGATGATTGAAGATCGCCAGTACGGTTGATACTTTTGGGCTCATCGTCACTTATGGTCATACAGTGTGGTTCTTTGTTCTCTGCAACACTTGGGTCGACACCGACCTCGGCTTTAGGAGCTGTATTCGCCTTGGCAGCAGCGTTGAAGTTCAGAGGCCAATCCCTTATAGCTGAGGGGCGTTTAGAGACACACTTCTTGCGTCCATCTCTTGGAGTTTTAACTCTCTTAGGAGGAGGGCCGATGGCTGTTGTATCTTCCATTCGGTTGGAGGATTGCTTAGGAGAGGTCATTCTG
Organism: Papaver armeniacum; assembly: GCA_023531295.1. Taxonomy (NCBI): domain Eukaryota; kingdom Viridiplantae; phylum Streptophyta; class Magnoliopsida; order Ranunculales; family Papaveraceae; genus Papaver; species Papaver armeniacum. The sequence continues at coordinate 34,801 of JAJJWW010003037.1, forward strand.
CGGTTGTTCGGTATTTGGATGATGATTCCCGAGGAGATACGAGAGTCATGCGGGAGTGACAAGTCGTTCAAGAGATAATCGATTAAGTAATCTATAGCGTTAGACAAACAGTCAAGCACCATACGTTAGCAATGAACGAGATGCTCAGCTGATGCCGCAAGATCGATGCCTGAGTTCATAGTTAAAACAAACAGAAGCAACATGTATGTATATCTGAAGAGGGGCAAAACGCACTTACCCAGGGAGCGAGCTTGGTAGAGAAACAGGCGTCGATGCAGTCTCAGTTAGGTCGTTCGACCTTATTTATATTGGGAAGATTGGATAGCCGTGTGAGTTTCAAATGGAGTCGAACTCATGGATGAATAGGAATCAGATTTCAGCCAGCTGGAGATAAGCGGTGCAGAGATATCGAGCCGTATTCCTTGTGGTTTCGTGTTGAAAATTCACGGAATTTGATGTCGATACGTTATATCAACATCCAAAGTGTTGGTTTTCATTGGAAGTAGCTCTTTCGAGGTATCGGCAGCCGTCGATGGGATTGTGTTTGGAATCCTTAGCTAAGACGAATTGGGCTATGAGCTGTGCGCTTTACGGGAAGGAGCTTGAAAGCATCTGAACCCAATCATTGCCAAGATGCACCAGGGAGCTGGTACTGAACTTGCTGAGGCTAATGAGTTCGGTGACAAGCGGAAGGAGCGGTGTTCTCATTAATTGGACACGACTTAGTTCGTATGAGACTTAGCTTGCGAAGAGACATGCGGGGATGCACTACCATTGGATACGGTTTTTGTGCAGCATTTGTTGCCAGGAGTTCTTAAACCTTCGAACAAGTCGAGGGTTAAGAAGGGGGCGATGTTTGTACCCTATCCAAAATAGCATACGTGCGTTCCGCATGAGGCTTAAAAGGCAATTTGAATCCGGCTTATTATTGAAGCCGGTCGGATTATTAAGGAATCCGAAAGGTTTATGGAAGAAACCTACGGGGCTTATAGCAGAAGCCTGAATCCGGTTTAACATGGGAATCGAGGATTTTGTTTGGGATCTCTTGTGGCTTATCATGGAAGCCCAAGGTAGTTCGTGGACCACTTGGCTTATTGTAGAAGCCCAGAGACCTTTGGGTAAGTGGGGTCCATGGAATAATTAGTAAACATTATTTAAGATTTATCCTGGTTTGTGATAGGATAATTATCTTAAATAGTATTTATTATTATTACGGATAAAGATATCTAAGATACGAGGGGGATTATGTTAAACTAGGGTTTAGCATGAATCTAGTCATCTATAGGGATGTGTACATAGGAGGGTAGTTATTAGGATAACTACAAAACTCTAGGGTTTCATCTATTTTTGCCTATATATAGAGGCTTAATCTAAGAGATAATCATTCTGTTTTACACACAATACACTTGCATAGAACATCTGCTGATTTAAGCATCGGAGTGTTTTTGCAGGTACCCCCACCTCCTTCAATCAATTCTTTGGAGATTCTTCATCAACGGTAGTGATTGGATCAACCTTCTCATATCTCGAAGATCGTTGGGGTGATTATTTTTGCACCAACACTGACGTTTTTGTTTTCACCTTGATGGCATCAGTTGGTTTTGAAACGGTCATGGAACCCCTTTCCTCCACTGGTTCTTCTTAATTGATTTCAAAGTCTTAAAAATAATATTTTTCATGAGCATCATTTCTCACTTATTTAACTCACAAGTGCAAGACTTGCTTTGTTGTGCTTAACCTTGATTCTTTATTTTTCATTTGTCTGTTTCATTTCAGTGCGTCAATTTGATGAAGTAAGTTGTGGTGGCAAACTTTGTTTCCACTCAATTTCGAAACATCTAGCTGGGTACTTCCCCAAATTTTCTCATTGTGAAAGAATTGTTCTAAACTGATGCCTTTCTTTTTATTCTTCATTATAACTAGTATTGGGTTGAATCTTTCTTTCCGACCTACCAACTGTTTGTAAAAATGGCCCAATCAACTATGTATTTGGAATTCCATTATTTAACCGGGTTTTGAAATGGACATGAATTTATTCCTTTCCCCATCTCAGCTCTACAACTCAAACATTTTCAAAACAATGCTTGACTTACGAATTGTGTTTGTGGATTTCAGTCCAAATGTGTACGTCTCCCTCATTTAAGCTCTTATGACATTGTTTATGATTTATATTTCTGGCAATGTTTAACCAACCACTTGTGTATGTGCTTAGGGAAGATTTTATGGAATGATTTCATCGTATACAGTAAATGAATTACTTTCTTTTCTGAAATGTATATTGGCTGTAATGTGTATTGTGAGAGTTTCCTTCTTACGAACAAGCCTAATAGGAAACTAGACGACTCTATTTTAGAAATGTCAGGCCCACTGGGCCCCCTACTTACGAGTGGCTACCCGTAAGACCGTTAGCTGTAACGGTGGCTGGTAACCAGAACTACCCTGACATCGGCGCTGGCCAAAAGAATAGTAGAGTCACTTAAATTGATTTACAACCATTTGTTTCATTATGAATTTCAGTTGCGAAATGCTTTCATTTTGTACGTTATTTTTAGCTGCTGCTCTTGTCATGTCCTTATGTTTTCGCGTAGGTTTCGTACCTTTATCACCCCCTACTGAGTTGTGACTCACTCCTTTTAGTTTTGTTTTCCACAGAGTACGAGAGGAGCTTGCAGCAGTAAGCCGGGCAGAGCTTACAACAGGCTTTAGCGCGTCAAAAGTTAGTATTTTTTAGTTCATAATATATGTATATCATGGGGATAAATCTGGGGTAGTCATATGTTTCTCATGACCCATGTTTTTGATATATTTTTTTGTACATAAAAATGTGGAGATCTTGTCTTTCTGGATAGCTTTCTATCGGTGATAACTATATGCATTTATCGTATTTTGTTTTGTAAAATGTATGTATATAGAAATGTGCTAGCATGTGTCTCCTTTGCATGTATTTCTAACTCTTTAAGTTTCTGCTACTTAAGTATCCCAATGTTGAAGTCAACAGTGGAAGTGGAATTTGTTTAGTTGAAATGTACTGTACTTGATATGTCTCTTTAAATGAACTCTATGTTTTTACATCTACTATATATTTGCTACGGTCACCCATTTATGTATTAGTACTTTTCTTATATTTGTTAAGAAAGCTTAGATTTAAACAAATGAATTCTTAAGTGCAGTTTGTTACATTATGCATTTGAACTGTTTTCGGCACCAAGTATCTACTTCCGTTTCTTAGCTGATTTCTTCTCGACTTGAGATTTAACTTTGACAAGTCCTCTCAATGCTTTTACCAACTTCTAATTATAAGTCTGACTTATATATCACCTTGGGACACATTTAAACCAAAGCTTCAGGTCTCCTTAAAGTTTTCATTCTTCATTTTGGTATAATTACTTTGACCTTGCCAGTAACCGAGATGAAGTGATTTTCGTTATCCATTTTTATCTTGTCGCCGACTTCGTAACCATTGTTGCTTGATTACTGAATTTGGTTTAGATATTTTCTGTTTTTAGCATATTTGCTCATCTCTCTTTTATCCGGTGCATTTTGTTAGCCTGACATGTACTTGTTAGACTAAGCTATTTATCCATGCACTTTTTGTGATTTTGCTAATAATTCCTAGCTATCTGGAAAGCATTTTAAATATTTTTACTATATCACACAAAACTGGTGCCCTAGCTAGGATGAGATTTTTTTTTATTTACAAAAACATGGTCGCTTGACTTCTGAAATGAATGTATTTATATTTTAGCAGTTTTTTTACATCATTATATATCTTTTCGAGTGACGTATTGGGAGTTCGGCCCTGTTGGATGGGTTGGAAACCAACCCATTCGAAGGGAGAACGTAATGGTCCGTTACAGTTGGTATCAAAGCGTGTTTCGATTTACCGGGACTGTGGTTGGATTTCTTTGTTTTACTAGATTGTTTGATTATTCAAGAATTTAGTTTCATTCGTATGCTTTGGTTGTTTTTAATCCCTTAGAAATGTTTTTATGTATTTAGTTTGAGTCTATATTTGATTAAGAAGAACGTTGTTATTGTTTGCATAAAAATTCTCTAATTAATTTTGGGACTGTGTATACCATTCTGTTTCGATAACTTTGAGTTGTTTAGAAAGAAGATATTTGAAATGATATTTTGCTTTGAACATTTGAAGTGTCAGATTCTGTTAATGGTTTTCAAAAGTATTCTTTTTAAGATTTTATTAAGTATCACAAAATGCTAAGTCTTTTTTTGTTTTGGGGTTTGGGGGAAAATCCAGAAACCGTGATATACATATTACTGCGCTTGTTAGTAATGAACATTACTAACATTTTCTAACTCATGTAAATGTCTTTGTATTGTGAAGATGGCTCATAGGGTCCTGAAGCTTAAAGGTGTTGTTTCAGCTAGAAATGGTAAAGCCAAGGATCTTGCTGTTGCAAAAATGATGAAAGCAAGTTGTGAGCAATTTGCGGAATCAGTACAAACCATGGTTGGTGTTATTGGGAACCAGAACCAGTCGCGGCCTAGTAATGTTATAGACTTAAAAGAATTCAGGAAAGTGGTTGGTGAGAGAGCGTTCCATGGTACCGAAGAACCCATAGAAGCTGAAAAGTGGTTAAAGGGTATCAAAAAGGAGTTTGATGCACATTTAGTGGCTGAGGAGGATAGAGTACGTTTTGCTACATATATGTTTCAGGGTAATGCAAATGATTGGTGGGAATCCGAAAAGAGAATGGGAGAAGAAACAAGTGTGTCATGGGCGCAGTTCGAAAAGTTGTTTCTTGACAAGTATTTTCCCCCCATTATTTAATCCCTGAAGTGTGCTGAGTTTGCTACCTTGAAGTAGGGGACCATGACGGTTACTCAGTTAGACAAGAAATTTAATGAACTCCAACGTTATGGAAAACATCTTGTCAAGACCCCGGAATTGAAGGCTCGCAAACTAGAAGATGCATTGAATCCAGGAATCCGTGCCCAAGTTGTTCCTCTACAACACCCAACTTATAAGAAGGTTTTAGGAGCCGCATGAGCTATTGAAGCTAACTGGATAAAAGCACAGAAGGAAAGGGAAGAAAGTGAGCCGAGCAAGAAGAAGAATAACAACGATTCGTCCCCTCAACGGAAACGTCCACGTTTTGATCCTTCTCGTTCTGGGCATACAACCAACAAAGGAAAGGGTTGCTTTCGATTTGGAGATGATCATCTTGTCAAAGATTGTCCCGTTCCACCACCACCGATGCCACAAAACGCGAATCAACCTCAAAAACCGACCGCACAGAAGACGAATTCTAATGCGAGACAACCTTACCAACCACGTACCATGCGCCACCCTTCCAACCGAGACAACCGAACGTTCAAGGAAAGCTAAACCATGTGGCAGAGGTTAAGGGAGAAGCAGAAAATTCCATTATTGAGGGTAACTTCCTAATTTTTAGTTCTCGCGTTAAATTCTTATTCGATACCGGTCTTACCCATTCATTCATAGATTTGAACTTGGTTCCTTGGGATTTCTTTTGAGGTCAGTTCTTGTTGCACCTTTGATTTAACTGCCTGGTAAATTAGCTAACTCGATGAAGCTATCATTCATGCAAGTTTTAACAAATGAGCCTTAAAAATGAAATTTTGTTGTACCATAAAGAAAAGTTTATTCACATTGCACGATTTCCATCAAAATTGGATTTATTTTGCGCTGTCATTTTTATAACAAAAGTAAGGTGCTTTTATCATTTTCCTGACTTTCCAGCATTGTTTCCATTAGAACTTTAAGGTACTGAATCAATGTTTGAAGATTTGTTTTCCTTCCACATAATCTCTATCTTTCAAAATATGGCTACTGTTTTAGAAAATTAAAATTTCTATAAAGTTTGACAACTTATTCTACGTGTTGTTTGTTTTTGACGTTGTTGTACTACCAACTGTCTCTGTATTTTATGTCTTGTTTACATCAGTACAGCATAGAGCATTTTAGCATTTCTTTAATACGTATTTAACTAGTGAGCAAGCGCTTTTAGACTTCCTTGATTCCAATCAATTTTTGCATAAGTAAATATAAGTAAGGTTGCAAGTTTGCAACCCCAATAAGTGGTTGATTGAGCCTTTTGTTTAATTTTGAATTTGGGGGACCAAATTCTTTTTTTAGTGGGTAATGATGTAACATCGCTAAAATTTCTAATGGACTTTAAGCCGACCTTAACCCATTTTTTAGCGAGCGCATGCGATCCTAGCTGGCATCGGATGCTTATAGCAGTGGGAGTGCCGTGAACCAAGTATAGGATTCCTTAACTGAATGGTTATCCCCTTAGTAAAATTAATGCGCCTAAGTAGTAGATGTTGTACAAATTGATGCATGAATGCCACGTAATGGACATGAGCAGCTAGAGGGGCAGTCCCGTCTTTTGTCACCAAGTCTAAATACTGTATGAAGAAAACCTTTTCTTTTGTTTTCCATTGAAAATCTCTCCTCTTCTTCTGTCACAAATTTTCACTAAAAGCAATCTTTAGCAAAGGAAGATTTTTAGCTTTATTATCTAAAATTTAAGTTGAAGTCACTCTCTGTTAACGGCTGGAATCATTTTCTACAAAGGTATGGGATTTCTTCTCTTGCAACTAATTTGATTTTTTCAGTACCCTGCCCTAATTTGATTTAGATGTGTTTTCTCTTCTATTGCAACTAATGTTTCAATTGTGATTTGGTTTTGTGCTTAATTCAATTTTTCTAATAATCTATGATTTTTATATTCCAACTGATTTTGCAAAATTCCTTGGAAATTTTGGGATACCTTCTCCGGGTGGTTTTGATGTTAAGATTTTTGAGCCCCTGATCTTGTTTTCCTAATACATTACTATTGATTAATCATTTTCCTTTCCTTTCTAATAGATTCACATTTAACCTAAAAGAATGGTTGGAACTAACGTTTTTGTTTTCACCTCGATGGGGCATCAGTTGGTCTTGAAACGGTCATGGAACACCTTTCCTCCACTGGTTCTTCTTAATTGATTTCAAAGTCTTAAAAGTAATATTTTACATGAGCATCATTTCTCACTTATTTAACTCACAAGTGCAAGACTTTCTTTGTTGTGCTTAACCTTGATTCTTTATTTTTCATTTGTCCGTTTCATTTCAGTGCGTCAATTTGATGAAGTAAGTTATGGTGGCAAACTTTGTTTCCACTCAATTCTGAAACATCTAGTTGGGTACTTCCCCAAATTTTCTTTTGTGAAAGAATTGTTCTAAACTGATGCCTTTCTTTTTATTCTTCATTATAACTAGTATTGGGTTGAATCTTTCTTTCCGACCTACCAACTGTTTGTAAAAATGGCCCAATCAACTATGTATTTGGAATTCCATTATTTAACCGAGTTTTGAAATGGACTTGAATTTATTCCTTTCCCCATCTCAGCTCTACAACTCACACATTTTCAAAACAATGCTTGACTTACGAATTGTGTTTGCGGATTTTAGTCCAAATATGTACGTCTCCCTCATTTAAGCTCTTATGACATTGTAGCTCTATTTTATGATTTATATTTCTGGCAATGTTTAACCAACCACTTTTGTATGTGCTTTGGGAAGATTTTATGGAATGATTTCATTGTATACAGTAAATGAATTACTTTCTTTTCTGAAATGTATATTGGCTGTAATGTGTATTGTGAGAGTTTCATTCTTACGAACAAGCCTAATAGGAAACTATACGACTCTATTTTAGAAATGTCAGGCCCACTGGGCCCCCCCACTTATGAGTGGCTACCCGGAAGACCGTAAGCTGTAACGGTGGATGGTAACCAGAACTACCCTGACATCGGCGCTGGCCAAAAGAATAGTAGAGTCACTTAACTTGATTTACAGCCATTTGTTTCATTATGAATTTCATTTGCGAAATGCTTTCATTTTGTACGTTATTTTTAGCTGCTGCTCTTGTCATTTCCTTATGTTTTCACGTAGGTTCCGTACCTTTATAACCCCCTACTGAGTTCTGGCTCACTCCTTTTAGTTTTGTTTTCCACAGAGTACGAGAGGAGCTTGCAGCAGTAAGTCGGGCAGAGCTTACGGCAGGCTTTAGCGCGTCAAAAGTTATTATTTTGTAGTTCATAATATATGTATATCACGGGGATAAATCTGGGGTAGTCTTATGTTTCTCATGACCCATGTTTTCGATATATGTTGTACATAAAAATGTGGGGATCTTGTCTTTCTAGATAGCTTTCTATCGGTGATAACTATATGCATTTATCGTATTGTGTTTTGTAAAATGTATGTATATAGAAATGTGCTAGCCTGTGTCTCCTTTGCATGTTTTCTAACTCTTTAAGTTGCTGCTACTTAAGTATCCCAATGTTGAAGTCAACAGTGGAAGTGGACTTTGTTTAGTTGAAATGTACTGTACTTGATATGTCTCTTTAAATGAACTCTATGTTTTTACATCTACTATATATTTGCTACGGTCACCCATTTATGTATTAGTACTTTTCTTATATTTGTTAAGAAAGCTTAGATTTAAACAAATGAATCTTAAGTGTAGTTTGTTACATTATGCATTTGAACTGTTTTCGGCACCAAGTATCTACTTCCGTTTCTAAGCTGATTTCTTCTCGACTTGAGATTTAACTTTGACAAGTCCTCTCAATGCTTTTACCAACTTCTAATTATAAGTCTGACTTATATATCACCTTGGGCCACATTTAAACCAAAGCTTCAGGTCTCCTTAAAGTTTGCATTCTTGATTTTGGTATAATTACTTTGACCTTGCCAGTAATCGAGATGAAGTGATTTTCGTTATCCATTTTTATCTTGTCGCCGGCTTCGTAACCATTGTTGCTTGATAACTGAATTGGGTGTAGATATTTTCTGTTTTTAGCATATTTGCTCATCTCTCTTTTATCTAGTGCATTTTGTTAGCCTGACATGTACTTGTTAGACTAAGCTATTTATCCATGCACTTTCTGTGATTTTGCTAATAATTCCTAGCTAACTGGAAAGCATTTTAAATATTTTTACTATATCACACAAAACTGGTGCCCTAGCTAGGATGAGATTTTTTGTTTTATTTACAAAATCATGGCCGCTTAACTTCTAAAATGAATGTATTTATATTTTAGCAGTTTTTTTACATCATTATTTATCTTTTCGAGTGACGTACTGGGAGTTCGGCCCTGTTGGATAGGTTGGAAACCAACCCATTCGAAGGGAGAACGTACTGGTCCGTTACAGATTCAGTTACAACCACGCTCTTTGCGTCTCTTGAACCTCGCAAGGCTCTACACACTTGATTTCCTTTGTTGACGTCCTTTACAACCTAAGAGTTGTTTCAGCCGTAGTGAAGACTTTTGATATCAATCAGCCTCTAATAAATAAGCATATTTGATTTCCGTTTAGATCAAGATATTAAGGTGTGAAAATCTTTTTTCAATAGACAAGCTAGCAAACCTCACAAATCCGGAACTTACGACTCCCGAAGAGCAGCCTAGATTCTTAGCCACCTCTCAAGAACAATCTTCAAAAGATCACTTAAGATCAATTTTCAGAGACCTATCTTGAGCAATCACAAAATTTGAGATGAAGAGAACTTTGTGATTTCTATCTATCTTTCCTGAAAGAGATTACGAAAACCTCTATAACAAAAAATCAAGATCAGGATACATGAACTATCAAGTTAATAGATAGTCGCACTTGGCTTCACGAATTTCCAAAGTGAAGTATTTTAGTCGTAAACCTAATTATGTTTTTCAAAGGAAACCTAGGTTCATAGAGGACGACTCAAGATCAACTAGGACACAAAGTGTCAGCGATTGAATTTCCCAGTTGAAAAAGCATTTTATTTATAGATTTTCAAGACCGAGGGTTGCTTAGAATTCAATCTAAGATAGCTTGGTAATCAAGCAAACACTTTAAGTCTTGAAAATACAATGGAAGAATACACACAGTGGTACGGTTCTGGAACCGTGTATAATAACTTGTTCTGTTTTACAAATATGCCACGTGAATAATAAACAATATGATGTTCATTAACACACTTAAGAGTTTAATAATGATGCGCATACATAAGCATTTAAGTGATCAATAAAATCTTAGAAGTGTTTAAGAGAGTCATAGCAACGCTAAACATATTTTGAAAAAGTAAGTCTTTAAGCATCTTCTAGATTTTACTGGGACAGTGGGCGAGACAGATTGTGAACCGTGAGGCTAGCTAGTTCACGAGTCAGGGAGCTGCGGTTCGTGAACCGGTTTCGTCAACCCTTACTCGGCTCAAGAACTCAGATGGACATAATTTGCGAACTGGGTTCACCAACCGTACTTGGCTTATGAATTCAGATGGACACAGTTCGCCAACCGGGTTTGCAAACTGAAATCCTTTTATACCAAAATTAAGAAAAATCAGTTCACCAACTGAACTTGTGGTATGTGAACATGTTCGTCAACCTACCTTATATCCCTGAAATCAGATATCTATAGTTTCCAAACGGGTTAGCCAACCTACCCTGAACAGAAATATCAAATCACTACAAGAAAATTGGTGTATTGCAACACCAGGTTCATGTGGCAAGAACCCATGTTTCATGTAGCAAAAACCTTTTGCCACATAATTGTTTTTTGCCGCACCTGTGGCAACAACCTATGTGGCAAGAAGTTATTTCCACACCTTTAGTACACTGTAGCAATAGCTAGGTTTTTTGCTACATTAAATAGTGAGGAAATAACATGTGGCAAAATAATTTTTTAATTTAATATTTTTTAATAATTTTTTTTATTTTATTTGAAAATTCTAGTTTATTTTTTAATGATTTTCATGAATTTCTCTCTTATGATGTTCGAAACATTCCCAAATGGTAAAATATGTTAGAGCATTGCTTAGTCGAACTCACAAATATTTATATATCAAGCTTGTTGTCAAAACTATATCTTGATTTCCAGTCTACAATTAGTTAAGTCTCGGTCTAGGATAGAGGTAGTTGAGAAACGAACCAGTCATCATTTGCGTTCTACCATTTGAAGGCGAAGATCAACAGAAGCTTTTGGAGAACTTCATCAACAAAAGGTAAGTGAAGACTGAACCACTTATTTCTCAAGTTATATTCACTTTTATATCCTTGAGACTATTGTCGCATAACTAATTAGACTAGCTTACATAAATAAGAATTTCGAGTCGAGAACTAATTATTTAGTTTACGAATTTCTCGAAATATAATGACTAAGCTTAATGAACATTTGTTCATACTTGATCAAATTTCGGTGGAGAATAATTTATTTTCGAAACCAAATCATGATTCAAGTTTATCATTCGAAAATAACCTGGAACAATGATATGTGTCATTGATGTTATTCAGGAATGTTTCGAATTGATTTAGAGAAATATAGAACTATTATATTCGGAATACAAGACGGTGTTATCAGTCTTACAAACTGAGAAAACTGTTATATGGCTGAAGCCGTTTTACATGTACTTATACACATAGCAGAGTAGCTATATATCGACTGTCAGATTTGTGTGATATACATATTCGTATGTACATCATGGAAAAATATGTTTGTTTCGTGATCCGAATAGGTATGCATATTTGTATGCAAACCATTTTGAAACTGTGGTAAGGGAACCAGGTTAAAGTAATCAAACCGGTATGCGAGCCAATATAATTCTATATTCTAGAACCAGTTTAGTATCCAAACCGGTACGTGAACTGAAAAATTAATGTGAACTCCGGAACTGGTAAAAGTCTTAAGTTTGCAAACTGGTACGTGAACTGAAAAAGTTATGTGAACTTCGGAACTCGGTTATTGCTTATAAGTTTGCAAACCGGTTCGCATACTGTGACTCTGCCGACTCACGAACGATTCAAGTAATTGTACCTTGTACATTTACCAACTATGTCGATTATGATTCAATTGCAATTGCAATTAAATTATTTTTATTGGTTAAATGATTTGCATTTGATCAATCCTATAGTTAACACTAGACTCATTTGATCACATGATTGTGACTCAATATTAATGTTTTAGTGAACATGAAAATGAGGGTTAAACTTTTAAAGTTCAAATCGACTAGTTTCGGCTGACCATGTTGGACATAGTCTTTTATACACGGTTCGGTTACGGTTTACCTAACCAGAGTGTATATCTTTTTTATGTGATTAAGATTCAAAGCTTCCATCTAACAATGAATAGTGTTTGCTTGGTTCCAAAGCTATCTTAGCTTAAACTTAAAGCAACCTGGGCTTTAAAGTTTATATAAGGGGAATTCTTGGAAACTAGGATCTTTGAATCCTGACACTACTTTTTGGTGTGTCATAGTTGTATCTAGAGTTTTCCTCTCCAGAAACCCTTTTAGGGTTTAACGACTATAAAAACTTCACTGGGATTCATGAAGCCAGGTCCAGGTCCAGTTATCTTTTATCTTGATAACTCGAGTGTCCTTATCTTGATTGTTTGTAGAGCTTTCTCAAACAATTAAGATAAATAGTAATCATCAAATTTCTCTTTGTCTTAGACTTTGTTGATTTCGCAAGTTTTATACTTGTGAGGTGAATAATAATCTAGGCTGCACTTCGGGTTGCATAAGTCCGGATTTTGAGGATAGCCAGAATTTTGTCAAGTTGCTATCGATTTCCATCACCTGGATTCGTTTGATCTGATCATCCATTTAGATTGTAAATTAGGAAATCAATCATAGGCTTAATATGTGGGAGGAAGATACGGTTTAAAGTCTTCAATTGAGTTGAAGCAACTCTTAGTTGGTGTAAGACCATCTAAGGGAATAAATTGCGTGGAGTCCTATTGGGATTCAAGAGGCATAAGGAGCGTGACTGTACCTGAATCAATGGGAGACTGAATTCGGGATTAAATACATTCCAGACCGAAGTTAATTGGTAGTAGGCTAGTGTCTGTAACGGCTTAATACAGTTTGGTGTTCAATCTAGACAAGGTCCCGGGGTTTTTCTGCATTTGCGGTTTCGTCGTTACCAAAATTTCTGGTGTCTGTGTTATTTCTTTTTCCGCATTATATTGTTTATTTTTATAATTGAAATATCGTAGAGGTTGTGCGTTGATCATCACAATAGATAGGTTATTTGCTGGATAAGACTTGATTGATCCTTGGATATTGGTCTTTGGTACCGTCCAAGAACTCTCTTTGTAGTTAGGTTCACGAATTCAGTTTTGTAAACGTTCTAACAACAAGAGAGAGAGAGAGAGAGAGAGAGAGAGAGAGAGAGAGAGATAACTCTAAACACTTTCCTTGATTGAGTTTTAACTCTCGGAGTTGTGTTGAGTTTGTCCATATAGATTGCCTACGAAAAAAATGGTGGGGTATTTTTGGTACCCCCAGTGTTTTCAAAATCAATTGTATAGGATATTTTCAATTGATCCACAAATTAATTTTCAAAGAATAAATTGTTTCGAACTAATATTGTTTAGGATCTTTGAACATCTACGATAGAATCATATTTCGAGACTTTTAACAAGACAAGCTTGACTCGAAATTTCTTATTTTTAAATCTACTAAAAGTCATACGACATAGTCTTAATAGATAAAATAGTAAGATAATGAGTAAAATAAAATGGTCCAGTCTTCATATACCTGATACAGAAGTTTTTCAAATGTCTTCGTTGATCTTCAGTCTTCGAGGGCGATGTTTGATACCCAATTACCAAATTCTAACCTAGTCCGAGACTTGACTTAGTAAACTAAAAGTCAAGAAATAGTTCTAATCATCGAACATTGATAACAAGCTTGAGATAACAAAACTTGTAGGTTCAACAGAGCATTTCTCTAACAATATCAAAACTCAAAAGTCGCTTGATTAGATTACTAGAGTCAACTTGGTTAGGTTAGAATATGAAGTCTAGAAATGTTGAGACATATAAGTATTACTCTAAAGACCTAAAAAATTCGAAGACTTATCAACATCAACGAAGACATCATCCTTCCACTTGAGGTTAGTAATACAAGAATTGACTTGTTTTCATTTCTATTACGTTACTTTCAGTCGTTTAGATTGAAAACATAACACGTGAAGTTAGATGCATGAAACTCTAGTATTAGAGACTTGATCATATGATTATGATCAAAGTGTCAAGGAATAATATACAAGTTGTTTACAACTTAGGTATATTGATTTACGAAGTATAATGTTTATCTTTTAAACTTTGTAACTTGTTACTAGATTATGTAATGAACTAATGATTGATTTATTCCTAAAAAACTATGTTTGATTACATAAGTTTAAGGAAGTAGACTCACGAACTTGTTTCGTAGTTGAATGAAATAAATTGGATTGGTGTACCGGTTTTTATTGAAGATTTAAGGCAAGACCGATCCCTACCTACATTGGGAGGATAATTAGGACAAGATAGTATGGACGCTTTAATGAACCGACGGTAAAGTTGTTAATCAAATATCTAGGGCTCAAAAAAGGATAATTAGGACAAGATAACCTGTATGCCTTCATTATTGAACCAATGGTAATGTTGTTGATCATGATTGTGATGATTTCTTTGGGCTGTAAATATTTTGCTCCTATGTGGGTGGTTCAGGTATACAAGAGGAGGCTATCATGTAGTTCTCTGTCATCAACAACTGATCAAATCCTGGACCGTTACGTTACGGGTTTTTGTTAGTAAAAAATAAAAAATAAGAAAGGTGTGGTCCGGCCAACCGGGCCGGCGACATGGCTGACCAACCGACTGGCACCGGTCTCGCCATTTTTTTTTAGTTATTTTATTTCTTTTTTTTCCTCTTCTTTGCTTTAATCATGTTTAATCTATATTTTTCTCTTTAAAACATTATTGATATGAGCACCCATGCCATTTTCTCAGGGCTAACCTGTGGTGCCCCATATGTCGGAAAAGCGAAATTTCGTTATTAATTCATAAAATTCAGCTGAGGCAAGCAATGAATTGAATTAATAGAATATTTTAGGGAAAGTTTAATATTTTTTAGGAATTCAGTTGATGAATATAACACTAGAATATATTTATTAGTCGCTCTATAATAGTACGTAGTCTAACCAATAAAAGTAATTGTTGTTCCAACAATTTTTAGGGATTCTCTTTGTTTTTATAGATCTGATGGTGTCTCAATTCCATTCAGATTTCTTATATGATAGCCATAATGGCTTTTTCTGGTGGTCCTGCTGCATCAATATCAAATATGTTATGAAAGACGACGATCTACTTCGGAAGTTATTAGCGATGTTGATTGTGATGATGTCGATTTGGGATTATTACTTCTTCACTATGTAAGCATAAAACATATATGATGTTGATGATCAAGAATCTGAAGATCAAGGTTCTGAAGATCAAAAATCAAAATGGTTTAAAATCATAACCATTAGAAAGATATCAATTTCGTCGCTGGATTGGAGAATAGTACAATACTGGGTTTTATTGTTAAGTTTTGAAATATGTAATGTTTGTACTAGTTGTTTCTTTCCATTTGTTTCTAATATAATTGATCATGTAACCAAAATTTCATATCAATAAAAATTTTAGGCATTGCCTTTTTCCTTCGAAAAAAAAAAAAAACAGAACCGAGCTGTATAAATGATACTCCCTCCGTTCCATTTTACTTGATGTTGTAGAGTTTTTCACGCAGATTAAGAAATATCAGAGAGAGTTAAATTTTTCCCATTCTATCCATATTAATAACTTAAAAAAATATTAAATGACCTAGTTTTTAGTTTCTAGATATTAGGGAAAATTACCAATTCCATTGTAATTTACTTGGGATGTTCCAAATTTTTATAGATTTAAGTATATATTCTTCATGGGAAATATTTAAAATTGGAGTAATTGTTTATGTGTTGATTACCATGAGAATTTATGCTCTTGTATGATTCCAAAGCAAGGGTAAATCAGAGACAATTTGGGGAAAATGCTAAAACTCTCATCTATTTTGGAACAAAAAAAAACCCTAAAACATCAAGTAAAGTGGAATGGAGGGAGTAGAATATTAAAGATCTAATATTACTGTTTTTTTTTTTAAGGAAAAAAGAGGATATACCTCTTTAGATTATATTAATCGGAAGCCATGAACATGCTAATTCAAGTACATCAGATGGATACAACATAAAAGTACAAAAGCAAAATATTACAAGAACATAAGAAATGTAATATAACAAAAGTACATAATTGTTGATCCTAGAAGTAATTGATGTAATTGGAGGATGGTGTTTTGATTCTGCATCCACCATTTGAAAACTACTTCTTCTTCGTTAAGAGAAAATCCTTCATAAAAAGTATAATTTGCACTAAACATCATTGTCATAACCAATTCCAGTAGCCATTGATCTTGCTTGATCAAATCTTGATCATCGTCAAACAGAAATCGATTTGTTTCGAAGCTATACTTGAATATATCATCAGATTCCAATTGAAATGCCAGGAGGCTATAGGAAATCGCACTAATGGCGCATAAAAATACAACTACATGACATGAGATAGCTATGAGATATCAACAGTAAAATAATAAATAAAAAAAAACCTAAAACCTAAAATCAGAATTAATATGATTTTTTTATTGAAAACATGAAAACTAATTACAAAACCCAAATCTAGTCGGAAAATCTGATATGTCAGATCCGAGTAGACTTAGATTTAGAGATGAAGAAATATAGAGAGTGATATTATTCTGGAAAAAACGGTTATGCAGGGAGGGAGAAGAACTGAAAGGATAATATTACTGTTACATATGGAGGTGTTGGGTTAGAGATATACGAAACTATGATCTCGTGAAAACCGGCCTAACAAACAGCCCAAACAAAAAAAGTCATTCGGTTCAAAATCGAATTGGTTCCTCGTCCATTAAAGTCTTTCACACCTCTTTTCGGGTGAAGAACCCCTGAACCCCATTCACAGAGAAACACCTCCAGCGAATACAACGGTCTCAGCTCTCTACAGATAGAGCAAAGAAATTTGTAGAGATGGCATCAGGATGGGGAATAACAGGAAACAAAGGGCGGTGTTATGATTTCTGGACGGATTTCAGTGAGTGTATGTCTAGTTGTAGACAACCTAAAGATTGTGTTCTTCTTAGAGAAGATTATCTTGAATGCCTTCATCATGCCAAAGAGGTAAATGTTTTTCCTCCTATTCGTCCTCATAGTCAGATGAGATCTAATTTATTCATGGATCTGCTATCGTTTTTTACATTTTGAAACCCTATTTTTTTTTTTTTTGTTAGTTGCTACCATGATTCTACATGAAAATATTTTATTTCTATATTGAAATGGATTAGTCTAGATTGCTTTCTTAGTAGTTTGTGTTAGTGGGGTTATTTTAAACTTAGCGGGGTTATTGAGTTTAAGTGGATCAAGATTGTTTGGGTAGCTGACTTATGTAAATTTGTTTTTGAATTTGAAATGAAATTGTTGATGAAGATATAACCGGTTCAGGACACTTGTTTTTAACCCAGCAGAACGACCCAGCAAAAATGTTTGCTGAAGGATGGAACGCACAAATCGAGAAATGGTTTAAAAAAATGTTTCCTGATGTTAAACAGTTGTTTCGTAGAAAGTTTATGTTTCACTGTTTCAAAAAGCATGGATTGTTCTGTTAAGAGGTGTTGGTGTTGTAAGATGGTATGATTTCTGGACGGGAAATTGTAGTAAACTAGGATCTTTTTTCAGCTTTAGTAGACATAAATGCTGCAAAGGGTGTGGGTTGAAACTTGATAAACTAGAATGGCACCTTCGTCTAAACTCTAAAGGTATACAAGAACCTATTTCCTTATTCATCACTCATCTAGCAAGATATTTACTGTCTTCGTCTACCTGTTTGATTCATAAGCAACTGTAATTTAAGGTCATCAAGCTCTGAGATTATAATCCCCGTTTTCTGGTTGTGGGTTAGGTGGTGAGCATGTGCCATACTAATAGAATCTCTTTACATCATTTTGGTCTTTGGAAGTGTTCACAATCATCATAGCACTTTTCTTCCTTTTATCCGAGAGTTGTGCACCATAGTTGTTAAAATCTAGCTTTTATGTGTGATCACATCTACGCTTTATCTCTTTTTTAACAAACTGTCACTTCGAGCATATTCATTTTTTCTGGATAACCAAGAAATCCATATCATGTCATAAGAATTATAACTTGGTTAGCATGGAGTTGTGGATCATGGAGCTCTTGCAAACTGGAAATTATTTTAGTACATTTTTCTGCGAAGATATGTTGATTCCAATTGCTAAAATTTGTAAATGTTATTGTAGTTTCAACGAAGAAATAGGGTTTACAAAGAGGAGCAGCGTCAAATAAGAGCAGCTGTGCGTAAGGCCAAAGAAGGCGAAGAGGGTGGTGAAAACAAGCATCATTAGTAGGCTCCAGTCCACAAGGTTATAATTTTTTGGACTTCGCGGCTAATGATGGAGTCGCTACTTGCTTGGCGTTTTGATGTACGACTGAGGTGTTTGTAATTTCAGACTCAGTTATTTGTTTGTCACTCGCAAAAAGAGTTTAGGTTCCTGTGAAACTGCAAAGTATTAGAATCTAATCTTGCAAACAATGTTGATTCCTGTTGTAGTTAAAACCTGTCTTCTTTTCCTTTTTTATGCAGAGTGCTTTATCTCTCTGAATCATCCCATGAGTTATCCTGATTTTGTTTATGCAGTAGTTCATAGTGCAAAGTTATTGTGTAGGAATACCATATTCAGTTAGTCCGAGTCAATGTAATTTCACTCTTTCAAAGAGTGACCCTGTTATAGTGTTGTATGGACAACTATGAACTACGTAACGACAAGTGCAGCATTTGGTGACGTTAATTTGAGAATTTAAATATATTTTGTTAACTCTTTTAGCCTGCAAGTATGTATTGACTGTGAGGTGTTGCTAAGGTAGGTGGGTACTCAGTAGTTCGAATATGAGGCCCTTTTTTTTTTTTATAAAGAAAAGATAGATTACTGCCTTAAACAAATCAAACATAAGTTTTGTGCCTCCCACAATTGAGGACTTTGGTTTTTAGAACCTATTAGAGAGAGCTGTCGAAGATCTGTGAAGTTTTTGGACTTAAAATCCTTACAATAGACCTTATCAAAAAGAAGTAAATTTGCCAACAGATTGTCCACAATCTGGTTTGTCTTCCAGGTTGTTTTCCTTAGGCCGCCTTGCAGAGTGCTATTAAGATTTCTGTTATTACCCATAAAGTTGAAAATGTTGCAGTTCAAAAGAGAGGCCCACTGGAGTGCATCTTGAGCCGCTATGGAGTCTCCTTCCTCTTTGCTGTGAGCTCTGACTCCTCTGGTTCTTCTTCCAATAGTTTCTCCACAATGATCTGAAATTGTCACACTCACACCAGTTAGACCTGTGAATGAGTTAAAGCTAGACAAATAAGCAAAGGTAATGTTCCGAGTGGCGTTGGCATCAGACTGCCTAGCCATAATTGTTATACTATTAGAAGTGATAGGAGAAGCTAGTCTCCGGTATGAATTCAGGTGGTTTATAATAAGAGTCGCAGTGGTTTTGGGGTTGGGATTGAGACCCTGGAAAGCAACATCACATCTTGCTTTCCAGGTGAACCAGCACAAGGTGGCAACTACAGTTTCCCATCCCCCCCAAAATGTTGTAGGATGGTTTCCAGCTACCCAAGAGGAGCACCAGTTGGACAGAGTATCATAGTTTAAAGCGGAAGCATTCAAGTTTAAAGAACAATGGGCCCAAACTGCTCTTGTAAAATTGCAATGCATTAAAAGATGTTCTCCTGTCTCTAAATGATTCCTGCACATCACACAAATAGGGTTAATATGAGTTACATAAGTATAAATGTGGCCACTAAAAGGTAAGATGTTCTTATGCATTTTCCAAGTGAAAATTTTTATTCTAGGTATCACATTCATATCCCATATTTTCCCTGCCAAAGTATCCTTCTGTTGCATTTTTTTCCTATCCAAAATATCATACAAAGATCTGCTACTGAAATTTCCTTGTGGGTGGTCCATCCACCTCAAGGTATCCTCATTGTCTTTGTTAGGCTGGATTGTTATAATTCTCCTGATAGTATTCCAGTCGAATAGAAGTTGCAGAGTATTAATATTCCAACTATTATCATTCAATAGGTCAGAAACATGAGAATGAGTACTAGCACTTCCTTCCTCATTTAGAATGATAGGGTTTCCCTCAAAGTCGGGGATCCACTTATCTTTCCAAATATGCACACTCTTACCATTCCCTATTTCCCAAATGCTATTCTCCTTAATCAACATAAGGCCTTTGTACACTCCCTTCCAAGCCCAAGAAGATCTCGCATTACAAGTGGCATGGAAAGGATTGGTTTTAGGATAATACCTCCCCTTCATAGTTTTAGCATATACAGAGTTAGGTTGGTGGAAAAGGCGCCAACCATTCCTAGCAATAAGAGACATATTAAAATGGCTCAGGTCCTTGAGCCCATTGCCGCCTTTCTCCTTCAGTTTACAGAGCCCTTTCCAATTCTTAATGTAGTAGCCCTTTTTACCATCATGTTTGCCCCACCAAAAGTCTCTAATGATAGCATTAGCTCTTTTGATAATTTTCTTGGGTAGAATAAAAGAGGACATACTATACATAGGGATGGTCTCAAGCACAGCTTTCGCCATAACTCCTCTACCCGGAGGAGATAAGGATTGCCCATTCCAGCCCTTAGCTCTACCAGTCATTTTCTCTAAAACGTTTTCAAAACAGGCTATTTTGGATTTATTCGTAAAAAGAGGACCCCCTAAGTATTTATCATTGAGACTAATTTTCTTAACTTGAAGAATGTCAATTAACTCTTTGCCAAAGCTATTACTAACATGAGGGGTAAAAAAAATACCTGATTTGAAGAAATTGATCATTTGGCCTGAAGTCTTACCATAATCGTCAAGTACTTTAAGCATATTTCTACTTTGAGTAATGGAAGCCCTAGTGAATATGAGGCAGTCATCTGCAAAGAGCAAGTGACTGATAGAAGGACAATTTTTGTTTATTTTAAAACCAGAGATAAGACCACAAGACTCGGAATTAACAATGGTTCTAGAAAAGGACTCCATACACAGTATAAAGAGGTAGGGAGATAGGGGATCCCCCTGCCTCAGACCTCTAGTAGGTTTGAAACTCTTGCCAGGCACTCCATTTATAAGAATAGAAGAAGAGGAAGTGCTAATGCATTGCATAATGAGATTACACCAACCCATACAAAAACCCATTTTTTTAAGAATAGCAATTAGAAAATCCCACTCGACCCTATCAAAGGCTTTCGACATATCAATTTTGATTCCCATATAGTTATCATTTTTCTTTTTTTTCCTCATGGCATGGATTATCTCATGAGCAACAAGAATATTGTCTGAGATAAGCCTTTTCTTCACAAAAGCCGACTGGAAAGGGGAAATAAGTCTATCTAAGAAGGGTTTTAATCTATTAGCAATAACTTTCGAAATGATTTTGTAAACTATGTTACAGAGGCTGATAGGTCTGTAGTCACCAGGACTAGAAGGGTGAGGCACCTTGGGAATTAAAGAGATGTGAGTCAGGTTAAGTTGAGTGAGCATATGACCACTAGAAAAAAAAGATTGGACAGTTTTGACAATATCAGCACTGACAATAGACCAATTTTTTTGGAAAAAACAAGCGGGGAAACCATCTGGACCAGGGCTAGAATTAGGAGGCATTCCAAAAACAGCACTACGAATTTCATCAATGGTAGGACAAGACATGAGTTGAATATTATCAGCATCAGTTATTGCAGTTGGTACAAGATTGATAATGTCATAATTAAGCACAGGAGCAGACATAGTAAGAAGAGTTTCAAAATGAATATTTAAACAATTAACAATTTCATCTTTACCTTTTATCCACCTATTGTTATTATCATAAAGACCTATTATATTGTTTCTTCTTTGACGTTTTATGGCATTCTGATGAAAAAAATGAGTGTTTTTGTCACCTAGTTGGATAAATTTTTCATTACCCTTAATTTTCCACATCTCCTCTTCATAATCCCTAAGCTTACAAATTTCAGTAGTAGTGATCTGAATATTATTATCATTCAATCGGGTATTATGATTAGATAAGAGATTCTCTAATTTTTGATCTAGACAAGCCAACTTAGTTGTAATATTTCCAAAATCATTTCTATTCCATTTCCCAATATCTGTCCTAACCATTCTAAGTTTACTAGCTAGAACATAAGCATTAGATCCCTGAAATCTAGTGTCCCAAGAAGATTTGATTATGTCTCTACAAGCAGTTTCTTCCTGATAGAAACCAAAGTATTTAAAAGGTCTATGGCCTTCTGTGGCAGGGATATCAGTGACCAAAAGAATAGGAGAATGATCAGAACCTATAGGATGTAAGTGTTTAAGACAAGCATTAGAAAAGGTAGTGATCCAGCCCCCATTAGCCATCCCTCTATCCAGCCTTTTTTCCACAAGGTTGGAGCCCTCTTGGTGGTTGGACCAAGTAAAAGGGAAGCCCAAAAAACCTAGGTCAGTCAGCCCTAGGTTGTTGAAATCAGTGTTGAAATTCCTCATTTCTACTCCATTAGCAGCCTTTCCTCCTCTCTTTTCAAAATGGTGGAGAATAACATTAAGATCCCCTAATATAAGCCAAGGCTGGCTCATATTCTGGCCCATACGATTAACCATTTCCCAAGATTTTGCTTTCCTGTAGTCTTTATAAGGACTACCATACATACAAGTAAGGACCCAATTAGATTTAGTTTTTTCATTCCAAACATGGCAATTTATCTGATTATCAT
This sequence comes from Papaver armeniacum, assembly GCA_023531295.1. NCBI lineage: Eukaryota > Viridiplantae > Streptophyta > Magnoliopsida > Ranunculales > Papaveraceae > Papaver > Papaver armeniacum. Next base: position 57,482 of record JAJJWW010003037.1, read on the forward strand.
CTTGATAAGAAATGGATAATTTAACAGAATTATCCCAAGCAACCGCAAGTCCCCCAGCAATACCAACAGGAGCTTGACAGGCAATGTTGTAAAACAAGTTTTTCTTTAGAATATCCCTAACATACTTATTTGGGTTCTTAGTTTCAGAGAGGAAGACTATGTTAGGAGCATGCTTTTTTATAAGTTTACTCAGCTGTTGTCTAGTGGTTTTGGGTCCTAAGCCCTGACAGTTCCAAGATAAAATACTGATGAATTGCCAGAAATAAGAGACTACAGGGTAAGCAAAGTTTGGAAAAACTAAGATTTTAGCATAGAATTTAAACATGGCTATAAGCAATGGGGTATTTTTAACAGGAATCAACCAAAAATAAGCTAAAATTAGGATTTTTGAAGAAACCTGGTTAGCTTCCTTAAGTTCTCCCATGGTGGGAGACTCCGAGATTTCCTTTATCAGAGCATTAGCCATCACACCCTGAGCCTTCCTAGTTGCGAAATTCCTAGCTTTAGGGCTTTTTGTTGCTTTATATTTTCCTTGACTGTCAGAAGTCGAACCATCATGGAAAACATCCATCTTGATTGGGAGATTGCTCACGATTTTAGGGGAAATTGGGATATTGTCAACTAATCTGGCTTTTTTGTCTCTTAGGGTAGGATTTGTAGCCTCAATTTGACGTTTTCCAGTCGAAGAAATTTGGGATTTCATGCTAGGGTTTCTAGTGTTTGTTGAAATAGGTTTACGAATCCAAGATCGAGAATTTTGATTGAGATTAGTTTTGAAAGGAGGATTAATTTTGGTTTTGTATAGGGGAAGAGGACCGAAACCAGGAGGGTGAATGGGTTCATCTCTGGGGGTAATAGAGGGGATGAAGAAAGGGTTTGTAGAGTAGTCGATGGTTTTCAGAGGATTTTGAGTGTTAGGTTCCAAAGTTCTAAAATGATGATTATTGGTTGGATAAGACGGTTTCTGAATCGGGTTAACGGGCTCATCACAATAGTAGGTAGCATTCTTAGGTGTAGACAGCTTTTCGGTTTGGGCTTGCATCCTCGTGGGCTTGATCCAAACATTGGTGATAACGGGATTGTTAAGAGAAACCTGAGATGTTGTACCAGAAATGCTGGCTTTTTGTTGAGATATTGGGGCAGTAGCATTCTTGTTAGGATTGGTTGTAGAAGAGCTAGCATGCCCCAAAGTTCTTTGTTTTCTGCATTATATCTTTGGATGATCCAAGGTGCGACAAGTTTGGCAAAGCATGAAAGGTCTGAGTGAGTAGGAGAACTTAATCCAAGATTGAACCTTTCCTAAATAGATATCGCCTCCGTAAGGTAGTTGCTTCGTAGTGCTTATTTCAATGATTTTTTCAACATTCTTCTCTTCCAGATCACGACCATAAGGAGATTTACTGTCGATGAAAGTACCAGCAGCAAAAGCGATGGCTTTGAGACCTTCTTCCGTGATATAGTTTGTCGGAACTCTCTTCATATGCACTCCAATCAAAACCATGTCGAATTCTTTATCAGCTAACATATATATGAACTCCCTCAAAAGGAACTCCAATCATTTTCATCATAGCACCGTTTATAAGCCAAGGCCTAGGGTTAATGCAGGCATTGAAATCATCAAGGCAGTGAAATCTAAAAAAGTAGAAATTCCTTCTTTTTTGGAAAATGGTGACATGAGCTTCCCTTCTTAGACCCCAGTTGGAATTGATGATGTTACTGACTTCATGAAGAGGGAAAGAGAGAAAGCTATGAAGTTTTCCAACTACACACCACTTATTATCAAGAGCTGGTAAGGGCTTTATGATGCTTTCATCAAGTAAGATGATTGGTTTTAGAGGATCAGGTATGTGAAGATTTCTTTGAAGTTTTTCAGTAAGAGACTCAACTGAAAAAATTACTTTCTCCATACTAATGGCAGAAATGAGTAAATAGGGTTTGGAGCTCAAAGATTCAGAGCAAGAGAGGAGCAAGGCAGCACATATGATGGAAATAATTGTCAAGATAGATAAAGGGTTTTCATTAAAAGAGGCCAGAAGAGAGTTTATGTTGAGATAGCCCTTGAAAGCTCCTTCTAATTCACAAGACATGTTTGCCGTACCAGCAAGTACAAGGATTCTTATCTTCAGTGGCTTGCAATAAAAAATGTAGATTAATTTCCAATAGAGTTTGATTAGCCAGGTAGTTTTCTTGTATCCCACATGGGTTTGAAAGTGACTAGATAGGGAGATCTCTATGATGTATAAAGACCCATCTGTGGGCATGTGATTAATCTGGTCAAAGATCAGATAATTTTCTTGGCTTTTGGTTAGATAGTGTGGATTAGAGGTCAACCGGAGAAGAAATTTTTGTTTAGAGGTGTCGGCATGGAATATGGTTGAAAAAGTGGCTTGAAGGTGCGATGGCAACAACTCAGTAGAAACTCGAATATCACCTACACATGAGCCCTCAAAAGACAAGGAAACCATTAGAAGAAAAGGATAAGCATAATAAAGAAGGACCCATTCATAATGCAGTTCCCAATTTAATAAATTGGTAAAGATAATAGCTTTGAGTTTCATAGCCTTAAATTGACAGTGACTGGAGCCGTGTGTAGGCATCCAAAAAATTAAGCAACTGTAGCTTTTAGGCTGGAGCAGCCTATCATGTAGAGTACAATTAAATGTGCCATGGCAGGACAGCCAACACTTGGTGCCGTGTATAAGCAACCAAGGGACAAGAAATGAGTTGCCTTCAGGTATAGGCAGTCTAGATATCATTTTTGCCTTAATGACGAGAGGTGTACCAATCCTCCAGTTCGAACAACTCTTGAAAAAGGAGTCAAAGCCCCTATAAAGTTCAAGATTTAAAGAGAAGGACTCATCCATTTGGTTATTGGAAAAGCGCCTCCTACTACGAACCAAGAGGCCCTGCTATAGGACCGTTTGAAAATGCCCGTTGAAATGAGACAAAAATGTAGGGCCCAAAAAGTTTTGTACTTTACCAATCGATTCATCTCCGGCCAAAGAGTCAGTCTCATTGGCGGAAAATCCGATGAACAAGAAGATAGCCGTTTCACGGCGATTGGAGGAAGAACGAATCATCTTTTGCGTATAGCAAAAAACTTTGCATTCAATTATGTAATTAAAAATTTGGTGAATTTGGTTTGCATTTACACCAATGGTTTGGTGAATCTCCCCATAATCAATGCATAGACTTGAATCAAATTTAATGAGTTTCAATTTTCTCTTTAAATAGAGATTGTGAAACACAGCATCGTCATAACCTTGGGAGAGAGAAAGAGATATCATATAGAGATTAACAACATGTCTGAGAATCAGAGTAATGGGAGTAGAACCAGTGAAGCGGGAGATGAAATGAGCGTTCAGATAATCCCTCCCCCTCCACCAGAGTCCCCCATACTGATTAGAGACGATGAGAACAGCCATGATTCTGAAGGAGATCCAATTGATACCGGTGAGTGGGTTGAGATGTATGGAACTTTGAGGAAAGGATTCCATATATCGTCTTTTGGTAGTGCTGTGAGAGTTCATCCAGATTTCTGGATTGGAGGGCCATCTCGATTGTATATGGTAGCCGATGCTCCTGGGGACAACCAAAAACCTTCCAATGGATTTGTTAATCAACAGGTTGATGCACACCAGCAGAGGGGACTTCCAGAAGAGGCACCTTCTTCTTCTTCTCCTCCTCATTCTAAAAGAGTTCGACGCAACAAGAGGCAGACTGCACCCACTTTTCGTTTTACTCGAAGCACATCTGGGAGTGTTGCTTCTAAGACCAGGGGGAAGAAGAAGATATGACCGTTTCACCATGAAGGAGGAACGGGAAAGAAGAAGAACTGGAAGAAGAAGCTCTAAGTAGAATCTATGTATAGAAGTTCCCGTGTGTTTTAATAGGTTTCGTAGAGTAGTGATTCGGTTAAGAAGAAGAATATCTAGAAAAAGAAATTTCTGTTGTTCATGAAATTCTAAGTTACTTTGCTTGTGGTATGTTGCTTGTAATTATAAATATTGCTTGAAGTAGTAGTGGTTCTTGTTTATTATGTTGATCCTATGTTACTTTGGCTGAGAAATGATGCTGGTAATTGATGATTTAATATGAGGCCCTTCAACCGTAGCCTGATCCCCTTGGGATCCACTTTTTTTTATTCGAGCAGTAAGATTTTATCTATTCTATTATATAAAGGGAAGACCCCTTAGGCACCGTTATGAACAGTTTTTTGAAGCTGCACATTTTATTTGGACTATTTTGTTCTCATTCCACGCTCAAAGAAGTGATGAGAAAAAAATAACGTAAGGGTATATAAGTAACTTAATTTGTTTGTAAATTAACTTCAAAGAAAAATCAACCCCAACTTGCACGTGCGTATGCACGTGCAGAACACTAGTTAGCAAAGAGTCAACACCAAAAGGTTCCAAAGACAGCTCAAAGAGCTGAAAAGAAAAGAAAAAACAGAACCCCTATATTATTCTTTCGGAAAGCCCACAAAACTGCTACGTTTCCCCCACTCCCTTACATTATTAGGTGGCATTGATCTTAGCCATCCCTTGGATGGGGATTAGCAGGGGTTCCATTATTATTGGGTTCATGACACATAAGCGGGGGAAAGAAGGTGGTGGAGGACATATTTCATTTTCGGAAAGCCCATAACAAAAATCAACAAAATCTAAAATCTGCTGACAGGGAGACTCTAGTTTAGCGAACCAAATTGATTTCTCTATAACCATTTCATTCTCAAAAAAGACCATGTTCCTGTGAAACCAAATCTCATTCATTGTTATAAAAGCTGCTATCAACCACACTTTGACAACAACACTTTTTGACTTGGCCATAAATAAAACTTTTTGAGAAGATTGATGATTCATAGATTGAAACGTACCACCCAACCAATGCAAATTCATTTCACTGGAATTGCAGAACGAAAAAATGTGCTCCACGGACTCCCCAACCTTCCTACAGAAGTTACATATGGAAACATTTTCAAAGCCTCTTTTTTTTTTCCATTAGTATGTGTCGTTGGGCCTGCCAACGGTCTTTATGTGTGTTGTCAATAGTTATTTGAAACAAGACTGGAACAGTAACAAGCGAAACTGATATGCACCATTTGCGGAACTGGACCGTAGCATTTGCGGGACTGGAATGCAGCAATTGCGTGAAACTGGACTACAACAGTTGGGAAAAAAAAGGGACTGCAGTACTTTCGAACAAAACTGGATTGCATTAGTGCTGCCAAGATTGGACTGCAGCAGTTACTATTATGCTTCTTGTAACGTCGTAGTTTGTCGATTTTAACACTGAAATATTAGGGTATATACTCGCCCCCTTTTAATCATGTAGCTCTTCCAGGATTAAGAAGTTTGGGTTTCCCGGTAGCAAAATTCCATATTGTACACCCCCACCCCCAAGCGTGTGGAGTATTACGCAATTCGCACCAAAAGAAATACTTTATATGTGAGATGACAATATATATAATCTACCGAATATTGATAGTTGTAAGGTCAAAACAGCCGAGTGCTGAGGTAGAACCCAGGTTGAGAGTCTCTAGTACGTACATGACATGAAGGTTGCTATGAAATCACGTGTCCGACTTGAAGACAAATACTAAGCCACGTGCACGACCTAGGTTCTGGATCCCATATCGAAGACTAGACCAAGGAGCAGTTAGGATCTAAGACCTAGAGTTCTAGACCTGGAGTAGAGATTACGACAAGAAAGGAGGATCGAGTCGTGTTTAGATATTTTTAGGGTATTCTTGTAATCGTGCATATACTCAATCTATAAAATAGAGGATCTCACCTCCGAGTGAAATACACTCTTCCATTCACTCTCTCTTGATTTCCACATGGTATCGAGCTCAAGAGAGAAAGAAGAGAAAACCATCTTAGTTCCTTCTAAGCTTGATCTAATGTTGCTTCGATCTCGTGATTAAAGATCTTGAAGTTAGATCCTCAAGTTGTTCCAAATAGGGCTGCAAACTGCTGTTCTTGAAGAACCTGTGGCTGTTTGTAAGTTGTTTTCCCTGAAATTTGTCTTTCTTTGTTGAGTTAAAAGTAGATCTATGGCTAGTACTTCTGAGAATAGTAGTTTGTCTCATTCTAGGAGTTCAGCTCAACTAGACTTTCTCATAGCAATAGTTTGAGTGTCAAAGCTGTATCGAACTAATTCTGAAAATAGTAGCTCTTATATCTCCGGTACCTCAAGGAAGTTCTATTTCGAACAGTGTTACTTCATCCGTTTGTGATTGTTGTAACAATAATGGTAATAGAAGAGTGAGTAATCCGTTTGGAGGAAGAAGAGGAGTTTACAGTGGTAGTTCGAAATCGTATCACACAACTGGTGAAGAGGAGTTTCAGCCTTCATCATCATCACTACCTAGTGTTTCCTCTCACCCATCTCAAGTTCACCGAACAGTTGATAAAGGACTATGCTAGAATGCGGTCATCCAAGGAAAGTTGGGGTGGGTATACTTACTTGACTCAATCGGGTAACATTGGTAGTGCTGTTAACTCCAGGCATGATAAATCTAAGGGTTCTTGGGTTGTTGACAGTGGAGCAACTGATCACATGTCTACCGAGTCCAACCGCTTCTCCACCTATAATCCTAATCCTAGTAAACCATGTATTCTAACGGCTGATGGATCTCTAATTATTGTCTCTGGTGAAGGACGTGTTCGATAACTAGTTCCATGTCTCTTTCTACGGTGTTGCATGTTCCGAATCTTTCTTGCAACCTTCTCTCAATCAGTCAGATAACCAAAGCTTTGAAGTGCAAGGTTACCTTTTATGAGACACATTGTGTTTTTCGGGATATTCTCACTGGAGCAACACTTGGCTTAGGCAAAGAGAGAGGGGGTTTATACTACTTGGAATTGCATGAGGTGAAACAAGATGACAGTTTAAGAGCCTATAAATCAACAAGTGTGTCTAGTTCTGAAGAACAACTTTTGTCGTGGCATAAAAGATTAGGGCATCCTTCCTTCGGGTATTTACAAAAGTTATTCCCTAAGTTGTTTTCTTAACTTGATATATCTAAATTTCATTGTGAAACTTGTGAACTAGCTAAGCATCATCGTGTTCCTTACCCTTTGAGCATGAATAGAAGTTTATCTCCTTTTGCTATTGTACATAGTGATGTTTGGGGTCCTTCACGTGTCACTACTAATGGTGGCTTTCGTTGGTTTGTTACCTTTATTGATGATTATTCTTGGGTCTCTTGGGTTCACTTATTGAAAGACAAGAGCGATGTTCATGCCCGTCTTCAAAAGCTTTCATAAGTTTGTTCTAACCCAGTTTGAGAAAAATTCAGGTGTTAAGATCCGATAGAGGTGGCGAATATCTAAATCAAGGTCTCTCCTCTTACTTCCCGGAACATGGAATTATCCACCAAACTTCGTGTCGATACCCCACAAAAAATGGAGTTGCTGAGCGGAAAAATCGTCACCTATTAGAAGTCACTAGGTGCTTGTTGTTCCAAATGAATGTGCCAAAAAGATTTTGGGGTGATGCTGTCATTACCGCTACAAGGCTGATAAACAAAATGCCTTCTCGGGTTCTGAATTTTCAAACACCATGTGATGTTCTTTCTTCAAGCACTTCACGGCAACCACATGATTCTCGCTCCTATAAAAGTTTTTGGTGCGTTTCCTATGTGCATGTCCATAAACCAGATAGGAGTAAATTGGATCCAAGAGCTCTCAAATGTATTTTCTTGGGTTATTCAATGCACACGTAAAGGCTACAAGTGTTGCTACCCTCCCACGGGAAAGATCTATGTATCCATGGATGTAACCTTTGTGAAGATCAAGCCTACTTCTCGAGTATTCAGCGGCTTCTCTTCAGGGGAGCATAGAACATATTGTGAAGATCAGCCTTGGTTCGAACTTCCCGGTTCAAGACCTAAGGAAAGTGTTATTCCTCAACCTCCTCAACCCCAGGTTACTACGCCACCAATTCGGAGTCTACAGACGAAGAGACAAGGCTCCTCAGGTAGCGGAATCAGAACCTCCTAAAGTTCCCGCTGAGACTAATTTAAGAGTTAATGAAGACGATGTTTCACCTGATGAGTCAACAAATTTCAAAGATATCGACGCAATTGATGAGCCCACAAATGTCGAGATGTCGACGCAGGTGATGAGCCCACAAATGTTGAGGAAAATAGATATCCTAGTCGTATACGTAAACCACCAACTCGATATGGGTATTCTACTGATCATCCAATTGCTAACTTTGTGTCTACTCATCGTCTGTCACCCTCTTATCGCTGCGTTTGCAAGTAAAGTGTCTTCTCAAGTTACAATTCCTACAAGGGTTGAAGACGCTCTTGCTGATCCAAATTGGAAGCAAGCTCCGTAGAAGAAAAGAAAGCCCTAAAAGAAAACTTCACATGGGTTGAGGTTGAACTACCAAGAGGAAAGAAGACAGTGGGTCGCAAGTGGGTATTCACTGTGAAGTATAAGTCCGATGGAACTATTGAAAGGTATAAAGCAAGATTAGTAGCCAAGGGCCATACTCGGACTTATGGAATAGACTATCAAGAAACCTTTGCTCCTTTGCTAAGATGAACACCATTCGTGTCTTGTTATCTTTGGCAGCAAACAAGGATTGGCCACTTCTACAGTTCGATGTGAAGAATGCTTTTCTCAATGGTGATTTGGAAGAGGAAGTATACATGGACATTCCTCCCTGGATTTCAAACAGTACCGCTAATAAAGGAAAAGTATGCAAGTTGAAGAAATCCTTGTATGGTTTGAAGCAGTCTCCTAGGGCATGGTTTGGAAGGTTTACCCAAAGTATGCGGAGATATGGATTTCACAAAGTCGGCAGATCATACCTTATTCCTCAAACGTTCAAAACTGGAAAACTCACCATGCTTATCGTGGTATGTGGATGACATAATAATGACAGTGATGATGTGGAAGAAATGGGGAAGGTAAAATCTTACTTAGCCAAAGAATTTGAGATAAAGGACCTAGGAGAATTGTGCTACTTCTTAGGAATTGAAGTGGCAAGGTCAAAAAGGGTATCTACATCTCTCAAAGGAAATATGTCCTAGACCTTCTAGCTGAAACAGGATGTTGGGATGCAGCCTATTGACACACCAATTGAACCAAATCAAAGTCGGGAGAAGACACTAATGGCGTTCCCAGGTGAACAAAGAAAGATATCAAAGGTTAGTGGGAAGACGATTTATCTTTCTCACACTCGTCCCGATATTGCATACTCAAAGTGAGTGTTGTCACGGTTTATGCATGCTCCACGAGAGACACATATGGACGCAGGTGTATCGAATACTTCGCTACCTAAAGTCCGCACCAAAGAAAAGGGCTGCTATTTTCTCAGAATAACCACACAGAGGTTGAAGCATACACAGATGCAGATTGGGCAGGCTCAGTGATTGATCGTAGGTCTACCTCCGGATATTGTTCATTTGTGGGAGGAAACCTAGTAACTTGGCGCAGCAAGAAACAATCAGTCGTAGCTAGATCTAGTGCGTAAGGCAGTTTAGGGCTATGGCTCATGGTATATGTGAGTTATTATGGTTAAGAATACTATTGGCAGAAATTGGTTTCAAGCCTAAAGGTCCAATGAAGCTGCATGCGACAACAAGGTCGCCATCGCATTGCTCACAATCCAGTCCAACATGACAGAACCAAGCATGTAGAAGTGGACAGACATTTCATCAAAGAGAAATTGGATAAAGTCTAGGTCGATGAAGTTACTTGGCAAAGAAATGAAGTCTGAGTGGATCTGAAGTCATCTCTAAAAGGATTAAAACGATCCCTCATCAGACATGCTTCTCGCTTGATAGCTACGATAGTATAAATAGCCAGATATGCTATTCTTGTAAACCAAATACAATATACACAGACAATTCTGGTCAATAAAGTTACACCTTTTGTGATTATATCTCCTCTAATGTTGGTGTTGGTTGTAATTGGTGGCGGGAGTTTAGAAGGTCAGGGAACTGGAAGTTGATGTTGTAGCCATTGGACGCAAAATCGAAATTGGAGTTGGTTCAATAAGTAGGTAGACAGACATAATGAGTGGGTGTTGTATCCGACAGAAAATACAAATCGGAGGAAGTGTTCAGATAGTCTGGAGTTTGGAAAGTGCCTGGAGTTGGAAGTCAGGGCCTGTGATTGGATTTAGGAAACAACTGGAGCTAGTAATGGAATGGAATGTATTGGATTGGGCCTTGGCGTATTTTCTGCTAGGTCTGAAGTGGAAGCTACATCAGCACCTATATATACTTCAGTTGATGCAGATTCGAGGGGAGGCCGTCTACAGGGAACAAACAAGGGTTTACAATTTTATTGATCTCTTCTTGCCATGTCTTGCTAGTTTTCCATGTTAGGTCAACGGATGAACTTGTAGATATTATTTCATTTTGTGTTCTAAAACAAAGTTAATTTTTAGTGCTTAATAATTTTTGAGTGTCTTAATCGATGGTTTTGATTCATAACTCTTTCATGATTTATGCCATGTATAGTTCATTGTTGGATACTAAAAAAATCTATTCTACAAACCTGATTAATCATTTGTTATGATAATTCTTTGACTATCTATGCCATGTATATTTAGTGCTTTCGGATATCTACTTTTAGGGTGAGATCAGACATATCTTATAAGAATTATAGTTGAGCCTTTTATTGATAAATCTTCCGTATAGGATGTTATGTGTTGCTACCATGTATGAGTAATATGAGACTTTTGTGATAGAATACGTATGGATTCAACTCTACAATGGAATTCCTGAATCCTGATAAGTAGGTAAATGCTACATTTTATACCCATATTTATATTAGCTAGGACTCGATATATTGACTAATCACACAATTTTAGTGCTTTTGTAGAAAGTACGAGCGACTTAAATTACCGATAAAATACACGGCTAAACTGGAGGGCAAATTGGCATTACTGCTCAGGGCACCAAAGAGGAAGAGCTAATTTAGGTGCCACTTCATTTTCCATGTTATTCCCACTTAGTGAAGTCACGGCCTGGGAATCATACAAATGTATACAAAGAATACTCTTTATATTCCAAGCACCTGAAGTCCACTAGTACTAAAAGAAATTAAATGAAAATGGTTCACAAATGGTTTTATTCAATATCTTCATGGGCACCGAACTGTGAGTGGTGGAGGGAGATTGACATTCGCATAGGATCAAACACAGGAGCAAAATAAGAAATGAGCGAATAGATGGGTTTCCTGGTGTTGTAATTATTTTCGCAGGCTATATTTATACAGATGGTGGATGCATGGGCGAGATAAAGACATCACAATGATACCTTCTATCCGGCAGTAACATTTCTTCAAGGTTTTTGATTGTTCTTAATGGCTGAAGTAAGCGCAGGCAATGGTGGCATGATCGGTGCAAGGCGAGAATTCAGACAGTATAGGAAGCTACTAAGCTGGTGGTATTTTCTAGTACGGGTTTTGTATGAAACATACATAATAAAGAACGGAACTGGGGTTGGTTGTGGACTGAACTTGGTTTGTTTGGTTGAGCTCGTCCTGATCGTTAGCAGGTGGTTGTGGGACCAGAATGGAGATGGCAGTAATGGATGTGTGCTTTCAAGTTGGCCACTGCATAGTTTCTGGAGATGCCATCGATCTTCTACTCGAACTGAAGTCGATGGAGCGAAGAGTAGAGGATGGGTTATAATCGAGATGGAGACTTCACGGTACAGGCAGTTGGAGTTGATATTTATGTGATGGTTACATTGGGTTTCGCTGGCAGTGGTTAATCGTGAGCTTCAAGGAAATGATTGAGAAAGCTAGGGTTGCTGTGTTCGATATTGAAGCAGATATTGATGATGTTTTCATGAAGTTGAAGGAAATGCTAGAAGACAACGGAAGGAAGGGCAGTGAGAAGAAGTGAAAAGATGGTTGCAACTGCCAATGGAGTAAAGCATGGTGCTGTAAATGGAAGTCAAGTTTGCAGAGGTGATTTGTAATTCAAACTCGTGAAGAGAGAAAAGCAGGTTCGAGCTTCTCAACAGCAGCGACTGCAATGTATTTCTTGTGGTGATGGATATACGGACTGAATATGGGAATGGGTTTGCTTCCGTGCATTTATGTGAATCAGTGGAAGAATTTTGAGCTCAGGTGGAGAAGAAACATGTGTATTCTGAATGTGAACTGAAATACAGGAAAATGGAGATGCAGATGGTGGAATAAATTGAGAGGGTTCGATATGAATGGAGTTGGTTTGCTGCAACACTATAAAGTGATAATCAGTGTCGCCTCTTATCTCTTGGCCAGAAGTTGCTCGTGCTGAATTTTAGTTGAACAAGGGACTTGCGTATGCCTGCTGGTGATAGAAGTTCAGAGAGTTGGCTCTGTGTCTGTATTTGGCAATAGGAGTTAGTATTGGACCGGCCTGGGCTGGGCCTTAAGGAATTGTATTTTTGCTCTCGTTGGAAACCCTCGCAGGAGAAAGGATATATCAACAGACTAGAACTGAAAGAAGAGGAGGCGACGGCAACAGGGCCGAAAGCCGGAGAAGAAGAGAGGCTGCACAAAGCCGTAAACAAGGGCTAGGGTTTGAGAGTTTTTTCATTTTCTCTTTTGCTTAGCTAGTTTGGATTGGATATGTTTATGGATTTTGAGAAAGCCATGTCTAGCTAGAGCCATGTTAGGGTTTAGGTAAAAACCAATTTAATTGTGTGAACTCTACATTTATATGCTAAATAATGATTTGATTGATTAATAGTTTTTCTTCATATAGCTTGGTATTTAATTGCTCATGTGATTTTCTTGATTATTTATGCTTTTCAATTAATATTTCGTGCTTTGGTTAAATCCCTTGACGTGATATGCTTTAGGATTGATGGGTAATGCTTTAAAATCGCTGCCTAAGAAGCGAAGAAAACTATAGCGGAGAAACAATATTTGATAATGCATGGAATATATTTTTAAAGATTAGTAGAGTTTGCATAATTAATTGGTGGAAACCGAAAACCTTAATAATCCATTCTTATTTTGTTCATTGTTAAAATTATTATCATTTCATTTCGTCAAATTATCTGAAACATCGTTAAACATCGTCTGTTTGATTATTTAGTTTTGGTATTAGTTGGTAGAGTATTTCACACTCCCCGTGGGAACGACCTGTACTTGCCATTGTTCTACTAGTTAGACGTTGTGCACTTGCAGTATATTTTATTGTAGGTTTCCAAACCTATCAAGTTTTTGGCGCCGCTGCCGGGGAGTGGTTGTAAAGTACTCTCTGATTGATATCTTTTTGTACATAATTTTATTTTTGTTTCTCTTTTAGATTTCTTTTGGTTCTTTTTACGCAGTTTGTTTGATTTTTTTTAGGTACCTTAGTCTGAAGTGCGGCGATTGATACCACTAGCGGGCGAAAAGAAAGTATGCACTCGCAAGGTTTTTCTAAGAATCAATTGGAGGATCCATTAGAGGTTTGCTTAGCTCATTTTGGTATGATTTTGATGATGATAGTGTCATTTGTGAAGTCAATGCTTTGTTAGACTCCACACCACTGCTAGACACTAATAAATGGAAGCCTAAACTAGAAGCTTTTGTTATGCCCGAGTCTCGACTAGTTTCATCGGTCGAGAAAGCTTCGACTTTGACCCTTAAGTTATTGTCTGACCTATCAAGTTCTGATTTTTCTTATCTTGATGATATTAATAATGAAGCCGTTGTAGATGATAATGGGTCTATGAGTCATGATATTATTTCTCCATTGAGACTTTGTTCCGCGACAGAAATTTCAGCCGCGGAAGTTATTTCAGCTGATTTATAACCTGATTTAGAGCGTGCCTCGCGAATAGAAACTGTCAAACAGTCTGAACTTATTTCTCATGGGAGTGATTTACTTATCATGTCCATGCATGACTTGAATATCACTTACAGTTTTCTATTGGGAATGAACTTACACATCCATTTGGAGGTTTATGGTGTTTGCAGGTTCATATTTTCAGCTGACCTGACCTGTTGGATTGATCCCCAACTTTTCAGACTTTATATATATGCTTGGAAGTTTACTTTGGTACATGAGCACCCTGTTTGAGATTCTTGGCTGGCACAAGTAGGGAAACAAATACCTTTTGCTTCATGGGAGTCAACCCATCAGATTTGTTCCCTTTACTCTATCTTTTATTAGTTTGCTTGAATTTCCCATCTTAATTTCTACGTTGGATGATTCAATTACATAGAGGACAATGTAATGTTTAGTGTGTGTGTGTGTGTGTTGGGGGGCATTTTCGTTAAAAAAAAAAAAAAAAAAAAAAACAAAAATGCATATTATGACCAGCTGTGTAGCGGGTCTTAAAAAAAAAATTGCATGATTTGATCAGCTGTTTAGCGGGTCTTTCTGTCTAGATGTTTAGCAAACATCTCTCGATCTTGGTGTTTAGCGGATATCACTTATCTATCCGTTGTGGAACGGATATATTCTCTGTTTTGCTCGAGGACTAGTAAAATATAAGTGTGGGGGTGTTGATAAGCACATAAATGCTACATTTTATACCCATATTTATATTATCTAGGACTCGATATTTTGACTAATGACACTTTTTATATGCTTTTGTAGAAAGTGCAAACGAAATCGATCTTCCGAACATAAACCGCTAAATGGAGGCTAAAATGGCGTTTGCGGTGATTACTGTTGTTCACGGCAACAATGAGACATGGAAAATGAACAGTGGGTTTCCTTGTTGTCTACTTGTATTGGTTGCACTTGCACTTGCACTTGCACCACTAAGTCGCCAAACAACCAGATAATGATACAATAAAGCATTTCCTTGATGAACCCCACTTGTGTGCTATGATCTGTGGTTAACATGCCAAATGAGAAATAAAGAGTGGACGTGGCCCATTCCACTACCACGGATCTTGTTATAATTTTATCCAAGACTAATTGAAGATGAATTCTATAAGCCCTAAGAAGAGCAGTTGCATGGCGAGAATGATTGGCTGTTTTAGCAGTGGTGTGTCTCTGGTATCTTTCGACGGCAATGGGCTTTGGAGCTATACTATGGAGCTGGGGATTTAATTGCAGCCAGTGAAACATCTGTATTTTCTGAACTGGGAATGCGCAACTTGGTTTTGATTGAGAATTGGCAGCAGAAAGCTAGGAGAATGGACGAGTGCTACTGCGTTAATTTCATGTGCATGCAACAGATTATGCCGAAAATGGAGTAGTTTTGCAGACGTATTATGACGAGATTTAGAAGACTTGAGGATTGGAATCCAGGTGATCCTGGAATTGTATTCGACTAAGCTTTGAGAGCTGGTGATCGTCTGGTGATGGGAAGGAAATGATACATGTCGGCTGAGCTGGTGCCGAGATGGAGAATGATTGCCAGCATTCAGTTTTTGTCGATGGTGAACAGTTGCAGGCAGTGATGGCGTTGATTTGATTCGGGTGCTATACTCGTGAATGATGGGTTTTGAGAAGAATTTGAAGGCAAGGGTACTGAGAGCAATCGTAAACCGAGATGGAGTCTATGAGTTTGACGCGATGGATCGGCAGGGTGAAGATCTCAGAAGAACAAGGGCAATTGGTCGTTGTACTGGCAATGTTTGAAGACATGATTGAGGACGAACTCTAAGTGGTATTGGATGCTGAGAGCTTTGATTTGAATGTGTAGAAGATGATTGAGCGGGTTACAACTAGTGGGTTGCTGCGCATTGGATGTTCAATGAATGGTGATTGAGCGACATGGAAGAAAACATGTGTTGGCTGAATGGTGATGAAGTTTAGATTGGCAACGAGACTGGATGCAAATATGAGAAGAACTGTGCTGGCCAACGATGGCGGAGATGGGTTAACTGAACGGTGGATTCCAAGACTTGGTCGAAACAGGAAAAAGAAGAATAAGCAGTGACCGGAATCGGATCTTGGTAACGGGTATGAATTTGGAAATTGGTGAACTGGAGCTGGTATTGTATTGGGCCTTGCATTGGGCTAGGTCGTATTTTGGAGTTCAACTCTTCGCAGCAGACAAGTTAAAAACCGACAATGAAAGAACAGAAGGCAGGAGGCCGGACTGGGATTCTTGGGAGGCGGTTGTGGCTGCGTTTTCTTTGATGTGAGAGCTGCGGACAGAGACGAGGAGAGGAATAGGGTTTGCAGTATATTTTCCTAGTTCCATTTTGATTTGAGGAATCAATATCTCTTGAATATGTTTATGGCTTTTAAGAAAGCCATGTCTTGCTAGACTCTTTGTAACTAGGGTTTTTATGGTTGAAACTACATGGGTATTAGGCCATTGTTGATTGAATTGAATTATGAAGAAATAGACCATTATGATTTGAATTGATTAATTTTTGATTATTGTTTATCGTCTAATTGAAGTATGAGGTGTTGCGTTACCGGTTTTACAAACCTTTGTGCGTAATTGGATAGTTTTACAAATAGTTTTGGTCTCGTTATTTGATAGTCCATGCTTGGGTTGAATCCTTTGATGGGTTATACTTAGAAGAGCCGGATACAATTTGTGAATCAATATGTTAGTTTCGTATGATTTTCTCGCTAATACAATTTGATAGTGCATGCTTGGGTTTAATCTTTTGATGTACTATACTTTTAGTATACTAGTGACATTTGCGATACTATCCTTATAATATGTGATATCAATAGAACGAAAGATAAACACATATTCATAATTATGTTTCATTTCAGTAATTGAACATAAATAATAGTGGATATCAATAAAACCCTGGTTACCGATTCTTCCATTGGATTCCTCTTGTTACTTTAGTTTATTTTTATTTTATTATTCTTTCAAAAATCCAAAAACATCTTTTCTAGTTAATTTTTATTAGAGATATTGATTATAGTATTTCCACCGCTCCTTGTGGGAACGACCCGTACTTGCCTCTGTCTATTAGTTGGACACCGTGCGATTGCGGTTATTACAAATACGTATCTTCGGATCCCATCAAGTTTTTGGCGCCGCTGCCGGGGAGTGGTTGTAAAGTACTCTCTGATTGATATCTTTTTGTACATAATTTTATTTTTGTTTCTCTTTTAGATTTCTTTTGGTTCTTTTTACGCAGTTTGTTTGATTTTTTTTAGGTACCTTAGTCTGAAGTACGGCGATTGATACCACTAGCGGGCGAAAAGAAAGTATGCACTCGCAAGGTTTTTCTAAGAATCAATTGGAGGATCCATTAGAGGTTTGCTTAGCTCATTTTGGGTATGATTTTGATGATGATAATGTCATTTGTGAAGTCAATTCTTTGTTAGACTCCACACCACTGCTAGACACTAATAAATGGAAGCCTAAACTAGAAGCTTTTGTTATTCCCGAGTCTCGACTAGTTTCATCGGTCGAGAAAGCTTCGACTTTGACCCTTAAGTTATTGTCTGACCTATCAAGTTCTGATTTTTCTTATCTTGATGATATTAATAATGAAGCCGTTGTAGATGATAATGGGTCTATGAGTCATGATATTATTGCTCCATTGAGACTTTGTTCCGCGACATAAATTTCAGCCGCGGAAGTTATTTCAGCTGATTTAGAACCTGATTTAGAGCGTGCCTCGCGAATAGAAACTGTCAAACAGTCTGAACTTATTTCTTATGGGAGTGATTTACTTATCATGTCCATGCATGACTTGAATATCACTTACAGTTTTCTATTGGGAATGAACTTACACATCCATTTGGAGGTTTATGGTGTTTGCAGGTTCATATTTTCAGCTGACCTGACCTGTTGGATTGATCCCCAACTTTTCAGACTTTATATATATGCTTGGCAGTTTACTTTGGTGCATGAGCACCCTGTTTGAGATTCTTGGCTGGCACAAGTAGGGAAACAAATACCTTTTGCTTCATGGGAGTCAACCCATCAGATTTGTTCCCTTTACTCTATCTTTTATTAGTTTGCTTGAATTTCCCATCTTAATTTCTATGCTAGATGATTCAATTACGTAGAGGAAAATGTAATGTTTAAGTGTGGGGGAGTGGACCGAGTGGTTAAGCATTTTGATTTTTATAGGTTCTCATTTTTGTTAGAAATAAAAAATAAAAAAAAATAAAAAAAAATTGCATACAAAAAAGAAGCGATATGATAAGTTGTTTAGCGGGTCTTTTTGTATAGTTGTTTAGCAGACATCTCTATCCACTGTATAGTGGATTTGTCTAGATGTTTAGCATACATCTTTATACCATTGTTTAGTGGTTTCGTCTCGCTGTTTAGCAGACTTTCTACATCACTATTTAGTGGTTCCGTCTTGGTGTTTAGCCGACATCACTCTTTATCTAGCTGTTTAGCGGATATATTCTTTGTTTTGCTCGAGGACTAGCATAATATAAGTGTGGGGGTGTTGATAAGCACGTAAATGCTATATTTTAAACCCATATTTACATTAGCTAGGACTCGATATATTGACTAATCACACAATTTTAGTGCTTTTGTAGAAAGTACGAGCGACTTCAATTACCGATAAAATACACGGCTAAACTGGAGGGCAAATTGGCATTACTGCTCAGGGCACCAAAGAGGAAGATCTAATTTAGGTGCCACTTCATTTTCCATGTTATCCCTACTTAGTGAAGTCACGGCCTGGGAATCATACAAATGTATACAAAGAATACTCTTTATATTCCACGCACCTGAAGTCCACTAGTACTAAAAGAAATTAAATGAAAATGGTTCACAAATGGTTTTATTCAATATCTTCATGGTACCTGATAGACGCATTTATGTGTCTATTTTGATCTCAATTTTGTGTATTGTTAGTGCTCGATTTTATACTTATTTGATTATTTTATGTTTTTGTAGGTGTTTTTGGAGAAATAAGCTTTTGCGGGAAAATTGGCTCGAAAAGTGGTATTTGCGCTCGTGGGAGAAAACTACTATTCGGACCCCTCAAGTGGATAAGGGGTAACCGAATTACTAAGGGGCACTCACATTGCTATTCTCACCCCATCATTGGTTAGGGGGACTCCATCTTCTTCCCCGTTCAAATCTGAATTATGGCGGGAAAATAGTGCATCGAAGGTTAAATTTCAGGCTTCGATTTTGGAAGTTGTTATGGGGAGATTCGATTGCAGAATTAAGTTGGGATGAACGTGGTTAAGTTAAACAGGCTTTGTAAAGTGTTTTGGTTCGGCTAATTTGGGCTGGATAATCACGTTGAGGAAAACAGGGAGGGAGAAAACTCAAACTCTGCTGGGATGATTTTGCACGAGTTCTTCTCGGGTCTGTTCATGGATTGGGTTTGCTTAGGGCATGTTTAACTAAAACAGAGGCTGTAGTAGGTTTGGTTTCGAAGAACACACAAGTTTAATCGGTTCACACTAAAACATGGCAATTATTATTCTCGGGAATTTTCTATGGCTATTTTTGGGAAGTATGTGGAGGAAAGGAAGGAATATATGCTATGCGAGATTTGTTTACATCCTTTGACAAATCTGGAAAGTTTGAGAAGGAGAAGACGCGTAAAGAAGCTGACTTCCGGTTGAAGAAAAAGAGAGATATTTTTGGGTTAAGTAGAGATAAATTAGGCCAGTGGTATATATATATATATATATATGGTTCTGGGAGGTCCCAACAGGTCTGTCGAGACTTTGGGGGTTAGTTTAGAGGGTTGCAGACAGCTTAAAAGCCGAACAGAGGAGAAATAAAAATCACAGAGAAGAAGCTGCAGCGAGAGGAAGAAGACGACATAAACCGTCACCTTTGCTTTCAAATCTGTAACAATTTTCCAACAATTATTACTGTTAGCTTTTCTCCGTAATGATCTAGCTCAGAATAAATGGGTTGTAACAATTATATCATTACAAACTCGATTTTCTTCAATAAAACACCTATTCAGCCATGCGTTATTATTTTGAGCGTGTTTTTGATATGAGGAGCTAAACCCCAACACTGGGACGACGGAGGAAGCCTTATTTCACAATGTTTTGGTAACTATATTTGATTTTGTATGACTTTTGCACTTATTTTAATTGATTTATGCTTTTCACTAATTAGTTGTGATTTCGTTTGATGGTGTATGCTTAGACGTAAGAGCTTTTGATATACCATGCTTGTGATTTACATCTAATGTTTTAGAAATCTACTTTAAGCAAAGAAAAGAGTCAACAAAAGAGCTAGAATTGTTATGAGTCATTATATGAACCAACTGAATGTGATTAATGGTGGAATCCGAAGTCCTAGTATCTCTCGATATTGTGACAATCTTTTGTATTTATTTTCTTTGTTTTTAGTATTTTCTTAAATCAAACCTTTACAAGCCCGATTTGAACGAACTTTTACCACCACTTTCTACAATTTGTTAAAATCACATCAATTTTTGGCGCTGCCGACGCGGACTTGTATTTAGGTTTTAGGTTTTAGATTTATTTCTATTTTTATTTTTTATATTTATTGTTCTCTTTTACGCCTTTGGTATTTTTCGATTCTTTTCAGATTTGGAGCGAAGCTACAAGGAAAGAAAAAGTGCTATAAAGGAAAGCATCTTCCAAAGAGGAAAAGAAAAGAGGAATTCAAAAGGAGTGAAGA
Source organism: Papaver armeniacum (assembly GCA_023531295.1). Taxonomy (NCBI): domain Eukaryota; kingdom Viridiplantae; phylum Streptophyta; class Magnoliopsida; order Ranunculales; family Papaveraceae; genus Papaver; species Papaver armeniacum. Next base: position 77,967 of record JAJJWW010003037.1, read on the forward strand.
AGAAGATTTTGTATATAGCTATTTTGTTTTATTTTTAGAAACTGTAAATAGGGTTGTATTTTTGTAAATTTTCTTTTTATTTTTGGACACTTTTTGGACTTTATTTTTGGACTTGGACATTATTTTTGAAACCCTAAGGAAGGATTAAAAATTAAATATAAACATTTTGCGAGGAAGGACGACGATTCACGAGCACTGTCTCGTCCCCTCGGGTTCGTACACTCGACATAGGAGTCGGTGGCACGAGTCGACTTCAACGGTTCATCGCCCGTATGGTACGGGAGGTAAGACTCTATCCACCCACGAATCCCCGTCAGTGGGTTTTATTCGTGTGACAACTCACACCCTCGCAATAGAATGTCGGCGGTATTACAATAGCCAATACAACGAATATCCGATCGAGTTTCAAAATGGACGTTACTACTTTGACCATAATGTGAATAGTGGTTGGGAACATCAGCCTTTTGAAGGTTATGGTCCATACCATGGTGAGCCCAATTACTATCCATACGACCACCGGTCATATGAGCAAAATTCCTCTCTACTAGAGTCCGCACGTAAGTTAGCTGAGTCAGCACAAAAGTTACTTGAGTCGACACGTAATTCAGCTGAGATGAATAACTTAGTTATGGACGAAAGCAATGCAATATGTGAACCTTCTTTCCTAGATAAAATCAGGAAGTCATGTGAGTCGACTCAAAAAATGTTGTTAGAGGCCCAGGAAAGAACTGCTCAAGATAGTCTTAATTTCCAATATAGTATTTCCAATATTACCTTTGAAAATGAGGATAGTTATTTGCATAATCAAGATGACGAGGATAAAATTGGTAACACTACTTGTTTAGATGAGGTTCAACCATTTTCATGTTATTATAATGATGATTATGATGAGGATAGTGTTGATGAAGAATTTGAAATAAGTAGGCATAGTGATCAGGAATTTGTTACTCCAATTGAGATTAATAATGATAATGTTTCTAGTTCAAATCCAAATAATTTTAATAATTATTCACCTATTCAAAAGGAAAAGGATTTGACTAGAGATACCCCCGTTTTAGACGATGTATTATTTCCTTTTGATTACGAAGCTAATAATGGTTTAGAGAAACGAGTTTCTTCTGAGAATATTGTTTTAGAGTCTAGCGATTTAGAAACATTAGTCTTAGACAAAGAAAATGAACTCGTAGAGATGAGTGAGAATGAACCTGACTTAGAAGAATCAATTGGCCATTTTCAGGAATCAGATGACCTTAAAATTTGGGAAGTTGTGACTAGTCTTTCTAGAGACACTGAAAACTCTAAGTTTGGGGGTGATTATCATTCTCCATGTGCCTTAACTCTTAGAAGGGTCCCTCACTTCGGACTTGACATATGTGCCTCAACCATTTTACAAGATTATCTTCATACACGTTTTCCTGAACCTAGTGATGTCCATAATGAAGTTCAGTTGTTAGAAACCCATCCTCGGGTTGATGTGGTTTATTCAGGCTATGATACCCAGATTGACTTTGTTTTCCCACCAAATATTTTTCAACCAATTGTGGGAACGTATAAGTTTCAGATGTGTCAATTATTTAGTTTTGAGACTAAACCTAAGTACTTTAGGATATTAGAATCGACACATTTGCCTAAAATTGACCACCACTTTCATCATGGTCAATTGTGTGAGTCAAACCTGATTGACTTTAAGGATCCGTAGTTATTTAGGTTATTATTATGTACTTCTAAGTTTTTACTTGAGTTTTTCCAGACTTTAATACCTGAATCGGATCTTAGCTATGAGGAAATGCAACCCATGAAAATATTTTATCTCGACCCAGTTATAGAGCCTGAACCTGAACCACAGCTAGATGTAGTTGTCTTAAACAGGAAACTAGACAAGGGTGTGCTTTATTTGTTAATTTTCTTGGCATGTTACAGATTCCTTTTACTTGTGATAGCTCTATATGGTTTTGATGACCCACAGATATTTCGGCTATTACTTTATGATTCTATGAGGTGACTAATCCTTTCTTAGTCTGGCTGAAGACTTTAAACTTAAAACTTCTTGGGAGGTAACCCAATATTCATGTGACACGGTAATATCTTTCCTTAACTCTTTTACTTCAAATGGTAACAGTTTCTCCTTGTTCATGCTTTTAATTTTATCTTTAGAACATTGAGGACAATGTTAGAATTAAGTTTGGGGGTATGGGAGAAACATTTTAGTTGCATTGTTAAACTCCAGAGCCTAGAAATTTATGGTTATTAAGGATGACACTAACCAATCTAAGTGGATGGAAGCATTTTGGTTGTAGGAGTTGAGGAACCAATCTGATTAGATGGAAACATCTAAAGAGTCTATTCATAAAAGCACAGAGCTCAGGTGTTAGAATTAAAGAAAAAAACATGGTAGTTTCGCCATATCTCGTTGAATCCTTTTCACTTCTATTTTTATTTTTGTTTTCTTTAAAATATGTTTGTCTAAGTGATTAGGTGGGGCTCACGATTCAAGTTGTTACCAATGCTAGGGTGAAATAGAGTGATTGAGATACAAAAAAAATATTGAAAAAAGTTGAAAAAAAAAAAAAATCGAGACCAGACCATCAGACCAACCGGAATAAATTCAATAAAGTCGACCACTGGAACCCTTGTATATGCCAATTGTGTTGACCTAGAGTTAGGATTATTGACCACTGGTTGCCTTGTATATGCCAGTGTGTTGATATTAGTCCCAGACCAATATCTCGAGTCCATTAGGATAGGTTCGTTTTGGCGGTGGCCTTTGACACGAGATATGAGAAACATCGTTCACCTTAGTCAACATCAAAACCATCTACGTTTTCTCTACATCCATCTTCTTAATCTATCCATGTGATTGGTTGACTCGGTTATGATGTCCGAAACTATCCGAGTAGAGCTCTGTCACTTATATATGAATTTTAGTATGCTTGAGTGCAAACTCGTGTACAACAATTGGAATTTCGCATCATGGTACTTCCTCTTGTAGTCAATAAGTATGCCAACCAAGGAGATTCTTTAGTGCCTTCTAAGGTTCTGCGTAGATAGCTAGGGTCTGGAGTAAAGGTTTTGTGGGTATATCTCTTGTAAGCCCTCCCGAGACTATAACTCGGCCACTAGGGCCACCTAGGGGTTTAAAGGCTTATTGCATACGCTAAATGCAATCGACGATGCTGTGACAAGTGAGTTAGGATTTTATTTTCTAGATTTGATTTGCTCGAGGACTAGCAAATAATAAGTTTGGGGGTATTTGATAGACGCATTTATGTGTCTATTTTGATCTCAATTATGTGTATTGTTAGTGCTCGATTTTATACTTATTTGATTATTTTATGTTTTTGTAGGTGTTTTTGGAGAAATAAGCTTTTGCGGGAAAATTGGCTCGAAAAGTGGTATTTGCGCTCGTGGGAGAAAACTATTATTCGGACCCCTCAAGTGGATAAGGGGTAACCGAATTACTAAGGGGCACTCACATTGCTATTCGCACCCCATCATTGGTTAGGGGGACTCCATCTTCTTCCCCGTTCAAATCTGAATTATGGCGGGAAAATAGTGCAACGAAGGTTAAATTTCAGGCTTCGATTTTGGAAGTTGTTATGGGGAGATTCGATTGCAGAACTAAGTTGGGATGAACGTGGTTAAGTTAAACAGGCTTTGTAAAGTGTTTTGGTTAGGCTAATTTGGGCTGGATAATCACGTTGAGGAAAACAGGGAGGAAGAAAACTCGAACTCTGCTGGGATGATTTCGCACGAGTTCTTCTCGGGTCTGTTCATGGATTGGGTTTGCTTAGGGCCTGTTTAACTAAAACAGAGGCTGTAGTAGGTTTGGTTTCGAAGAAAACACAAGTTTAATCGGTTCACACTAAACATGGCAATTATTATTCTCGAGAATTTTCTATGGCTATTTTTGGGAAGTATGTGGAGGAAAGGAAGGAATATATGCTATGCGAGATTTGTTTACATCCTTTGACAAAATCTGGAAAGTTTGAGAAGGAGAAGACACGTAAAGAAGCTGACTTCCGGTTGAAGAAAAAGAGAGATGTTTTTGGGTTAAGTCGAGATAAATCAGGTCAGTGGTATATATATATGGTTCTGGGAGGTCCCAGCAGGTCTGTCGAGACTTTGGGGGTTAGTTTAGAGGGTTGCAGACAGCTTAAAAGCCGAACAGAGGAGAAACAAAAATCACAGAGAAGAAGCTGCAGCGAGAGGAAGAAGACGACAGAAACCGTCACCTTTGCTTTCAAATCTGTAACAATTTTCCAACAATTATTACTGTTAGCTTTTCTCCGTAACAGTCAGCTCTGTAACAGCGGGTTGTAATAATTATATCTGTTACAAACTCGATTTTCTTCAATAAAACACCTATTCAGCCATGCGTTATTATTTTGAGCGTGTTTTTGATATGAGGAGCTAAACCCCAACACTGGGACGACGGAGGAAGCCTTATTTCACAATGGTTTGGTAACTATATTTGATTTTGTATGACTTTTGCACTTATTTTAATTGATTTATGATTTTCACTAATTAGTTGTGATTTCGTTTGATGGTGTATGCTTAGACGTAAGAGCTTTTGATATACCATGCTTGTGATTTACATCTAATGTTTTAGAAATCTACTTTAAGCAAAGAAAAGAGTCAACAAAAGAGCTAGAATTGTTATGAGTCATTATATGAACCAACTGAATGTGATTAATGGTGGAATCCGAAGTCCTAGTATCTCTCGATATTATGACAATCTTTTGTATTTATTTTCTTTGTTTTTAGTATTTTCTTAAATCAAACCTTTACAAGCCCGCGTTGAATGAACTTTTACTACCACTTTCTACAATTTGTTAAAATCACATCAGTACCGAACTTTGAGTGGTGGAGGGAGATTGACATTCACAGAGGATCAAAGACACGAGCAAAATAAGAAAGGAGCGAACAGATGGATTTCCTGGTGTTGTAATTATTTTCGCAGGCTATATTTATATAGATGGTGGCTGCATGGGCGAGATAAATACATCACAATGATACCTTCTATCCACAGTAACATTTCTTCAAGGTTTTTGATTGTTCTTAATGGCCGAAGTAAGCGCAGGCAATGGTGGCATGATCGGTGCAAGGCGAGAATTCAGGCAGTATAGGAAGCTACTAAGCTGGTGGTATTTTCTAGTACGGGTTTTGTATGAAACAAACAGAATAAAGAACGGAACTGGGGTTGGTTGTGGACTGAACTTGGTTTGTTTGGTTGAGCTAGTCTTGATCGTTAGCGGTGGTCGTGGGACCCGAATGGAGATGGCGTAATGGATGTGTGCTTTCAAGTTGGCCACTTTGCATAGTTTCTGGAGATGCCATCGATCTTCTACTCGAACCGAAGTCGATGGAGCGAAGAGTAGAGGATAGGTTATAATCGAGATGGAGACTTCACAGTACGGGCGGTTGGAGTTGATATTTATGTGATGGTTACATTGGGTTTCGCAGGCAGTGGTTAATCGTGAGCTTCAAGGAAATGATGGAGAAAGCTAGGGTTGATGTGTTCGATCTTGAAGCAGATATTGAAGATGTTTTCATGAAGTTGAAGGAAATGCTAGAAGACAACGGAAGGAAGGGCAGTGAGAAGAAGTGAAAATATGGTTGCAACTGCCAATGGAGTAAAGCATGGTCTTGTAAATGGAAGTCAAGTTTGCAGAGGTGATTTGTAATTCAAACTCGCGAAGAGAGAAAAGCATGTTCGAGCTTCTCAACAGCAGCTGACTACAATGTATTTCTTGTGGTGATGGATATACGGATTTGAATATGGGAATGGGTTTGCTTCCGTGCATTTATGTGAATCGGTGGAAGAATTTTGAGCTCGGGTGGAGAAGAAACATTTGTATTCGAATGTGAATGAAATACGGGAAAATGAAGATGCGAGATGGTGGAATGAATTGAGAGGGTTCGATATGAATGGAGTTGGTTTCTTTGCAACACTATAAAGTGATAATCAGTGTCGCCTCTTATCTCTTGGCCAGAAGTTGCTCGTCTTTGAGTTTTAGTTGAACAAGGGACTTGCGTATGCCTGCTTTGGTGATAGAAGTTAAAGAAAGTTGGTTCTGTGTCTGGATTTGGCAATCGGAGTTAGTATTGGACCGGCCTGGGCTGGGCCTTAAGGAATTGTATTTTTGCTCTCGTTGGAAACCCTCGCAGGAGAAAGGATATATCAACAGACTAGAACTGAAAGAAGAGGATTGATGGGTATTTATGCTTGGTATCAACAGACTAAGCGATTCTTCAAGGTATTAGGGTTTGAGAGCGATTACAACATTTTCTTGATTGTTAGCTAGTTTGGATTGGAATATTTTTATGGTATTTTTGAGAAATTAAATACGAAGCTATATGTGATATTTAAGAACAATCAAAAACCTAAGAACAATCAAAAACCTTGAAGAAATGTTAATACCTTAGTATGTGGATTGTTCAAGGTATTTTGGATTGTTCATCAACAGACTAAGCGATTCTTCAAGGTATTTTTGCACTCATGTGATTTTCTTGATTATTTATGCTTTTCAATTGATATTTCGTGCTTTGGTTAAATCCCTTGACGTGATATGCTTTAGGATTGATGGGTAATGCTTTAGAATCGCTGTCTAAGAAGCGAAGAAAGCTATAGGGGAGAAACAATATTTGATAATGCATGGAATATATTTTTAAAGATTAGTAGAGTTTGCATAATTAATTGGTGGAAACCGAAAACCTTAATAACCCATTCTTATTTTGTTCATTGTTAAAATTATTATCATTTCATTTCGTCCAATTATCTGAAACATCATTAAACATCGTCTATTTGATTATTTAGTTTTGGTATTAGTTGGTAGAGTATTTCACACTCCTCGTGGGAACGACCTGTACTTGCCATTGTTCTACTAGTTAGACGCTGTGCACTTGCAGTATATTTTATTGTAGGTTTCCGAACCTATCAAATCCTTAACATGTTCGTCATCTTTGATATTTCATTCGTCTAAAATAATTTGATTCGTTTAGCTTAGATTATCCTACATATTTATTTCCTTTGATTAGTAAATTTCTAGTATCAGTTAGAAATAATTTACACTCCTCGTGGGAACAAACCATATTTGATGTTGTCTACAATTTGGACACCGTGCATTTGCGGTAAAACAAAGTCGGTTTTCCGACGCATTAAGATGCGAAAACTTTGTCCTTGAAGCTTTACATTTTGTTTTGGGGGCCTCTTCCGCCTCTACAAAACGTTGTTTCTCTTTTGCTCAGGGGACTACAGCTGGGGCCTTCAGTACTGCATGGTCTGGTGCTACAATATTATCTCGAAAATTCCTTAGAATTTGTGAAGCTTGGATTTCTTCCAACGTGATGTAGTGTTCTTGAATCTCATGCAATGCTCCAAGCTTGGTCGGAACATTGTTGAATAACCTGGTAAATATTGGGTCATTCTTTCTGAGGCTACTGAGGAACCCCAGTATTTCATTTTCTTCGGATACCTTACCGACCTCTGCACACAGCTTCCTCAATTTTTTAAGAGCTTAGTAGTCCTTCATTGTCTTCATGTCGTAATGCATATATATTATATCGACGCTTGATCGATAGAACTGTTTTGCATATGAGCTTTGAGGAAAGTTTCTGAAAGTTTGACAAATGTAGCGATAGATCTCCCAGGTAGAACTTTGAACCATTCGAGGGACTCGTCTTACGTAAGACGACATCATGTTCGCTCCAATGTAATAATGCACGTTGGTATGCTCGGATGTGTTAAACAACACTTCTCGTACCATCAAAAATGGACGTGAATGCGAGCATTAAACACTTTGGTGGAATCGGGTCTGCAATGGCTCTCTTGTGAACGGTCTTCGCCTTGCCTCTGTAATGACCTGTGATAATCTGTTTTCCTGCTTGAATCTGCGCATTTCTTTATACATCGCCTCCATTTTTCCTATTTGTGCTTGCTCCCTTAGTTTGTTTTCATCCTTTTCAAATTGATCGTCACGAGGCCCTTCGTCCTTATTTTTCTTGTTTTATGTTTTTTCTTGGTCCTGAGACCCGTATTCTTCGATGGCATATATGGATTCACTGCCGGGTCTTTTACTTTTGATTTCGCGATTCTCCTGATCGAGGCTTGCATTTCTTTGCTCGTAGTTCGTGTATCTTTTCCTCATGCACCTTTTGGATTTTAGCCGATTCTTCTGCCATCAGAGCTTCTCCAGAACTGGTGCTTTTGTCATGTGAGTCCTCTGGTGTTTTTCCTAGCGTGATGTTGTTGTCATTCTTGTTGTCGCCTGCATTTTCTGGCTTTGAATCCTCAGTGTTCTTCTTTTCAAGATATGTGTTTGTATCTGCGTCGGAGACGGTATTTCCTTCCTCGAGAATATCACTTCCATAATGGTGTTTTCCAGTGGTTGTTTCTTTGACTTTCGCTTGTAAGTCTTCGCTGCTGGTTTTGTTATGGAACTCATCGCGTTCGTTTACCTACATCGCAAAAAATAAAATTTTATGCAATCGTGCTTGAGCTAATCTGTTAGAGCATTGCTCGGTCAAACTCGCATGCGTTGCTATATCAATCATGTTTGTCAATATTAGTGATCAAAACTATATGTCTTGATTTGTAGTTTACTTATGACTAAGTCTCGGTCTAGGATAGTTAAGTGTAGTTGAGCTCCAGACTCCATGGCGATCATCTTACAAAGACGAAGAACTACTCGAGGAACAAGTGGAACTTCATCCGATAAAAAGGTATGTGGAGACTTGAACTCATCTATCACTCAAAAGTCTACTCTATCTCCTACTCTTGAGACAATAGTCGTATAAGTATGATAGTTTTCATACATACACATTTGCTATTTCGAGCCGAGTTTACTCGCCTATCTTTTTCTCGAAATATGTGTTGGTGAGCTTTCGCTTTAACCATTTTCATCTTTACCCGTGATGAAAGTCATGATGACGTTTCAATCTTGAAAATACCTTTGATGACGATAGTCGTGAATAACGATTGTTATAACATTATAGAAGAATGTTTCAATGATTGAAATGTAGAGTTGAGATTACCAACTATGGATATAAGCATATATAGTGTGTTCGCACATTAGTGTATAAATCCATGTGCCGGAAACCAAGTTCGTGCATATGTGTGCATGCAATATTGGTGAAGGAGACAGGTTGAGTACGCGTACCCACGGAAGTTTTCATACCAAAAATTTCTGCTGAGTTTGTAGTTTGCAAACTAGTAAAACCAGTCACCTTATGTACGCATACCCGTACGCGTACCCACGAAAGTTTTCGAACCAAAAATTTCTACTGAGTTTGTAAACTCAAATCCGGTAGCTAAGGTACGCATACCCAAGCTGGTTATTTCTCAAATCGGTAGTTCATGAGCTTAAAACAATAAATTATAAGGAATGCAATCTTTGCAAACCGTGGCTATATTATTCATGAATTGATTCAAGTGGATCAAACCGATTTTGCTTCAATTGTGTCTATGAATAAAGACCTAAGCAATTGAACAACTCTTGAACTAGTTCTTATTAGTCATTTGAACTAGTTATGAGAAAGATGAATACGGTTAATATGAAAGTACTCATATGGATAACCATTGGTTAACTATTTGTGAACCAACTAAGTGTACACGTTTAGGTACGGTTACTAAACCCTACATGAATACATTTCATTTGTGTGTGACAAGCTAAGTTTCGATCTAATGGTTGAAAGATATTAGCTTGGTTGAATCAGGTTTTTCATCTAACGGTGAATATTGAATGCTTTGTTACCAAGGTAACTTAGATTGCAAACCATGATTTGAAAACTATATAAGGGGAACTCTAGCAACTGGAAAAACTAATCCCCACACCTCCTGTGTGATACTAGTTGGTTTTGCTAGAGTCAATTCTCCTTTAACCTTAGGTTTCTTCTCGAGACCTTGTAGGTTAACGACTGAAATACTTCATTGGGAATGTGAAGCCAGACGAAACTACTTCTCTTGTAGTTGAGCAATCTGATCTTGCCATTTTCTATCGTACGAGTTCAATTGAATAATTGACTTGAGGATATATCTCCGATAAGGCAAGATAAAAAGAAATCACAAACATCTTCGTCTCATCGTTTGTGATTCCACAATATCTAGTTTCGCTACCATACGATTTAGATTATTGTGAGGTAATTGATAATACTAGGCTGTTCTTCGGGAATATAAGTCTGGATTATCAATTAGTTCTTGTTCACCTTGATTTATCAAAAGACGGAACGCTTCCAAGTTGGAACTCGGTCTGAGTTGAGCTCTGCAACTCGGCGACAAAAATCGGCGAATTTTTTCTTCTCTCGAGCTTCGTTTTTTCCTCTTTAATTCAGGCGAGAAACAACTATTTGATTGGTATTACAATTTTTCAGGTGAATCAATGATTAAGTTTAATACTGGATTCCGCAGTTAATTATGTCGGATAATTCAAATTCTTTAGATTTTGAGATTGCAAAAAATTTTAGATCTGAAAAATCTCTTGGTATCAATATGGCGAGTACTTCAATTTTTATTCCGGATGATGTGATTGATGAGAGTTTAAATGAATGGAAATTCAGCTTGATTAGGCATTTAGATTTAGTTCATCTCAAATTTATAGTAGCTGAGACATCTCTGAAAAAAAAATGGCAATTAAAAGAGGGTGTACAACTTATACCAATTGGAAAAGGATTTTTTTATAATCAAGTTAGACAATGGAGATGATATGAAACAAATCTATGAAGGTCACTGGGTGGTTGAAAATCAAGATTTAAGTCTCAGGTATTGGGAGAAGGATTTTAGACCTGAACTACAGAAAACCTCTTTTGCTTATGTGTGGGTGACATTACCAGGTCTAAGTATCGAGTATTGGAAAGAAAGTATTCTTATGGCAATGGGTAGATCATTTGGCAGACCATTTAAAATTGATGAAACTACACTGAAAAAACAAGCTGGTTTTTATGCAAGTCTTCTTGTGGAAATTGATTTAGCTAAAACTATACCTAATAAGGTGTGGGTTGAGTCTAAGTATGGTAAATTTGAGCAGGAAATTCGTTTTGTGAAACTTCCTAAATATTGCAATCATTGTAAGGTGATTGGGCACTATGTAGCTGAATGCAGAAGCAAGAGGAAGGAACAGAACAAGATGAATAATCATCCGGTGCAACAACAACAGTGGAGATATACTCCAAAAAAAAGAGTTAAGGAAAATTCTGTTAAGTTTGATATCTGCTTTCCTAATAGTTCGAATGTTGAATCAAGTACTAATCGGGAGGAGCTTAATTTGAATGAAAGGATAAATGAAGTCATAGAATCTCCTAATGATAAGAGCAATGGTTTTACTGGGATTTTGAATTCACCACTGGAATTTCTTATACTATCTGGTGACAAGCTGTTGGATGTGAGTCAGAGTATTCCTCCTTTACTAACTGAAGTAGTTGAAACTGATGAAGAAGTTACTATCCAAGTTTTAAAAAATATTAATTCTGAAGTTGATACTCTTGAAGTATGGAAAGATGTTGGAAAAGCTGCTAAAGCAAGAAAACTGAGTAATCAAATGGAGGGTTCCAATGTGAGTAAACTTGTATCTCCTAGTAAATTTAGTGCTCTAATTGAGGTGGTGGAGAATCAGGAACAAACTTTTTCAAAGGTAATTACTAAGCCTAGTAAACTTAAAAAGCCAAATGTTACTACAAGAAAGCAGGCTAATAATTCAGCTAAATTAAGTATTGGAATGGGGAGTAGTGCTACATCCCAATCACAAACTCAATGAGAGTAGCATATTGGAATATCATAGGCTTGAGAATAATTCAAGCCAAAGATAAAATTAGAAGTTTAGTAAACCAATTTAATCCTTCATTGTTGTGGATTGCAAAACCTAAAGTAAGAGTTTCAAGTAGTTTTATAAAACAATTAAGATTACCAGGTATGAGTAGTATGGTGATTCACAATTCTTGTGAAAATTTAAAAGGTAATATTTAGGTTTTTTGGAGTACTTCTTTATCAACTCCAGCTGTAATTTCTAATACAAGACAAGCCATAACAATTCAGGTTGGAGAAGTTTTAGTTACTGGTATCCATGTTGCATGTCTTACTATAGACAGAAGAACATTATGGGAAGAATTATTATACATAAATGAGATGAAGATGCCCTGGCTTGTAATAGGGGATTTTAATGTTGTTCTTACTTGTGAAGAGAAAAAGGGTGGTAGAAATCCACTTAGAATATCTATGCAGGAATTCAGAGATTGCCTAGAATCTTGCAACTTAATACAAGCTCCTAGGTCTGGTATTCAATATTCATGGTGTAATAACAGAGCTGGCAGGAAAAGAATTTTATGTTATTTAGATAAATCTTTTTATAACATAAAATGGCTGGAGAAATATGAAGGATGGAACTACAAAGTTGGAATTAGAGGGACTTCTGATCATGGTGCATTATTGGGAAGTGTTACAAATATTCAAAAACCAGCAAATGTTCCTTTTAAGTATCAACCTGTATGGACTACTCATCCATATTTCTACAAGGTAATCCAAGATGCATGGAATGAAGAAGTTTTTGGAAACCCTGCTTTTTGTTTTCTCTGTAAATTAAAAATATTGAAAAATTGGCTGAAGCATTGGAACTGAGAGGTTTTTGGAGACCTAAGAGTTAAAGTAAAAAATACTGAAGAAGAGGTCTTGGTTGCTACATTGGAGTCTGATGCAGATCCTGAAAACATTGATTTATTGAATAAATTGGTAACAGCAAGAGGTAAGCAGGATTTAGCTAATGCTCAATACAATGAGCTAATGAGAACAAAAGCTAGAGTTAAATGGGTCAAGGAAGGAGGTGCTAATACAGCTTTCTTTCACACAACCATGAGAGTTAGAAAAGCTCATAATTGTATTGCAGAATTGGAGAATGTTGAGGGTAATATTGTCACTTCTCAAGAACAAATTTCAGATATATTGGTCACTCATTTTAAGAAGAAGTTTGAAAAGAAGACTGTAATCTTTGATGAAGACAATTTTTGAGGTAATCCCAAAATTGTTAACTGATGAAGACAATAATTTTTTGGATGATATTCCTGCATATGAAGAAATAAAAAATGATGTATTTAGGATGGATGCAAGCATTGCTCCTGGTCCTGATGGATTTCGATGGAGCTTCTACAAATTTGCTTGGAATGTGGTTGGACAAGAATTGGTTGATGCTATTCAATATTGTTTGAGACATAGGTTCATACCAAGAGGCTTTAATTCAAATTTCTTGTTCCTACTGCCAAAAATATAAGGTGCAAAGAAAGCAAAGCATTTTAGACAAATTGGGCTAGCAAACTTTAACTTTAAAATCATTACAAGAATCATAACTGACAGAATTGGTAAAATTATTGGGAGGTTGGTGTCATGTCAACAAGGTGCTTTTATCAAAGGAAGAAATATACATGAAAAAGTGGCTCTTGCATCTGAGTTGATAAATGAACTTGAAATTAAGAGAAGAGGTGGGAATGTATGGCTCAAGATTGATATAACTCAAGCATATGATTCCTTGAGTTGGGAATTTCTGTTTGAAGTTTTAAGAAGATTTGGTTTTTCTGAGATTGGTATTCAGTGGTTAAATAAAATATTTGAATCTGCCAGAATATCAATTCTAGTTAATAGTGGTCCATGTGGATTCTTTGATGTAGGAAGGGGATTGAGGCAAGGTGATCCTCTATCACCAATATTGTTTGTACTAGCTACGGAGGTGCTGAGTAGAAATATAACTAAGCTAGTGTAGACAAATAAATTACAACCAATGGCATGCAGAGGAGGAAGTCAGCCAACCCACTTAATGTTTGCTGATGATATCTTCGTATTTTGCAATGGAAACAAGAAGTCATTAAAGAATCTGATGGAGCTCTTAATGAAATATCAAAAATCATCTGGCCAGGAAATAAACAAGACAAAGAGTAAATGTTTTGTAGGTGGTACTTCTCTAGCAAGGAAACAGGGGATAGCTGAACTATTACAAATTGAATTATCTTCATTTCCTGATAAATATTTGGGTGTGATATTAAATCCTGGAAGAGTGAAATCACAACAAGTATGTGGGATGGTTGAAATGATGCAGAAGCTACTAGCTGGATGGATGGGTAAACTCCTTACTTTTTCTGCAAGGCTCACTCTTGTTAAGTTTGTATTATGCGGCATGCTAATATATACAATGTATGTGTACAAGTGGCCAAAGTCAGTAATTGTGGTGTGTGAAAAAATTATCAGGAATTTTTTGTGGTCAGGAGACCCAAATGTGAAGAAGCTAGTAACTGTAAAATGGGATGAAGTAAATGCTCCTGTGGAAGAAGGAGGTTTGGGGCTGAGAAGGTTGGAGGTTATGAATAAAGCTCTTCTAATGAAATTATTATGGAAAATAGAGAATGAAGATGAAGAATGGGCCATCTTTATGAGGGCAAAATTCAAAGACAAGAATGGGGAATGGATAAAATACTACAAACAATCTTCCATATGGCCTGGGCTCAAATGGGTGATGAATGAGATGAAGGAAGGGTGTAGGTGGTTAGTAGGAGATGGAAAATGTATATCAGTCTGGAATGACAAATGGGTTAAAATTAGAAAATGTATATCATTCTCTAATTGAAAGACACTCTGAAGATACTTATATTCTACAAAATGCTGATCTTAAGGTGAAGGATTTGATTCAAAATGATGAATGGAAAATACCACCAGCTATGCTGAATTTTTTTAACATGAATGAATTACCAGTTTTGAGACAGGGGAAAGATAAAAGAATATGGACACAGGACATGACAGGTTCCTTTACAATATCTAATGCAGTCCAACTGATAAGGATGAAACATACAAAAGCTCCTTGGGATAAACAGGTATGGCAACCATGCATACATCCTTATACTTCTAGCAATTTATGGAAAATCCTAAGAGGAGCTTGTGCCACTGAAGAAACGGTTAGGAAAAAAGGTTTTTCCACAGTATCAAAATGCTATTCATGTGGTATAAATCAAGACACAATGAATCATCTTTTATGGTCATGTGAATTCAGTGAGCAGATATGGCATTGGATGAGTAAAATCTTTAAATGTGCTAAGCCAATGTGATTTGATGAGATTCTGAATGGTGCCAAAGGACAAAGCCCTGCTATAAAGGAGGTTTGGTATATTTTCTCTTTTAATATAATGGTTGAACTGTGGTTTTTAAGAAATGCCATAATATATGATGTTGTGACACGTAATATTGGGAGGTTTAAACAAAAAATTATGATAATTACAACGGAAAGTAGCATCAGAATGAGAGGTGAAATGTGGGGGAGAGTATATGACCTGCAAGTTCTACTTTCTTTTGGAATTTATGGAATCAAAGCATCATGTACAACTGTGAAGCAAGTTTTCTTCAAATTGCCAGAGGTCAATCAAGTGTTAATTTGTTGTGATGGTGCTTCAAAGGGTAATCCATGGCTGGCAGGCTTGGGTTTTGTGGATAGAGCTCATTCTGATGAATGTATGGGTGCAGCTTCATGAGGGATTGTGATAGCAACAAACTACTTAGCATAGGTAATGGCTTTAATAGTGGCAGGTGAATGGGCTACTAGAAAACACCTTTTGAATGTATGTTTTAGTCTAGATTCAAAGGCTGTCTTGGTGGCATTCTCAAACAATAAGGTTCCATGGATTGTGCAAAGTAGATGGGAGAAAATAAAAAGATTGATACCCTCTATAACTTTTAGACATTCTTATAGGGAGACAAACTTCTCTGCTGACTGCATGACAAAGAAGGGTGTTTTACAAAAAGTCAAAATGACTTGTCCAAAGATAGAAAAACACTTTTTGTAATTGATTCTCTTTAGTAATAAAATTAATGATTTCGAAGAAAAAAAAATCAAAAGACGGAACAAAACTCATAGGTTTATCTGTGGGAGAAAGATTTATCTATCACCGTAGACTTTTCTGTGTGATACAGATTTGTTTATTGAAGTCTTCGACTTTGGGTCGTAGCTACTCTTAGTTGTGGGTGAGATCAGCTAAGGGATTCAAGTACGTAGTATCCTGCTGGGATCAGAGATGTAAGGAGCTCAACTGTACCTTGAATCAGTGTGAGATTGATTAGGGTTCAAATACAGTCCAGACCGAAGTTAGTTTGTAGTAGGCTAGTGTCTGTAGCGGCTTAATACAGTGTGGTGTTCAATCTGGACTAGGTCCCCGGGTTTTTCTGCATTTGCGGTTTCCTCGTTAAAAAAACTTCTGGTGTCTGTGTTATTTCTATTCCGCATTATATTTTGTTATATAATTGAAATATCACAGGTTGTGCGTTGTATCGATCAATTGTGAAATCCAACCTTTGGTTGTTGATTGGAAATTGATTGATCCCTGGATATTGGTCTTTGGTACCATCCAAGTTTATATCTATTGTATTTGATAAAGACTCGCATATTTCCATTTGCTTGAGTAAAGATCAAATCGAGAGATAGATATATTAACTCCTTGATATAATTTTTATTAAGATTGAGTTTGACTGTCTAGTTGATTCTCTTAAAAGTATATTAGAGTTAGTCCATACAACTTTCTAATTGAAATATTGGGTGAGGTTGTTGTACCCCCGCTTTTTCAATTGGTATCAGAGCAGGCAAACACGTTTAAGACCTTATTAGTCTGTGTTTGTAGCGATCTGACTCTATGGATAGAGGTGCTATCTCTATTAACGTACCACCAGTCTTCGATGGCTCTAATTACTTATGGTGGAAAATTGCTATGCGAGCTTTTCTTCAAGCACGTGATTTTCAATCATGGGTATATGTAGTTAATGACTATGATGCTCCCGTTGTGGCAGTAGGAAATGTAAACGTTCCCAAGAATATTGGTGAATACATCCTTGCCGAGATACTTGCTGCAAACCAAAACTCAGACGGTTTGAATGCCATTACCCCAAATCTTCAGCACTATGTGTCAAATTGCACTAGGTCTAAAGATGCGTGCGATATCTTAGAAACCGTATTCGAAGGAAATACCAGTGAAAAGGAAGCTAGGCTTCAAAACCTTAATTCCGATTGGGAAAACCTTCGTATGGCAGATGAAGATTCATTTGATGAGTTTAATCACAAAGTGTCTGAAATTGTTAATGCATCTTTTGCGTTGGGTAAGACTATTCCTGAAAAGGACATTGTGATGAAAATTCTCAGATCGCTGCCATCTAGATACGACTCTAAGAAACATGCCATCGTTGAGGGAAATAACCTTGATACACTTTACAGAAGCTCTCTGATAAGAAAGTTAAGAATTCTTGATCTTGACACAGGCAGAACGTTTGCACTTAATGCTATGACCAAAATAGGTGTACCCTCTCACTTGTCTTGGGCTGATGAATGTTGCTCCAATCATGTTGATCATGATGAAACACTGATAATCAGAAAGATCAAGGATTTGTTAAAGAGGAAGAATAGATGTGATAAATATCCATCTTCAGTTAATGCTTCAGATGATTTAACAGAAGACAAAACTACTCTGGATGTCTCAGATGAGTCTAACAGGAGCAAGGGACTTACTACCCTTACTACATATTCTCTCTCCTCTTCAACTTCTGATTCAGAACTTAAGTATGACACAGAGTTTCTTGATCTCTTGAATAAAGATATTCATCAAGAGAACCTTCATCTAAAGGCCTCCTTAAAGAAAGTTGAATAATCACTCCAGGCGAAAAAAATTGAGATAAAGCGTCTTAATGATAATTTCGTCAGAACCATGTCTCTAAAGGAAGAAGAGATTAACACTCTCAAGTCTGACCTGCAAAGGTTATCCGGAAGCTCTGACAAAATTACAGCAATGTTATTTGGTCAGAGATGCTTTGGAAACACTAATGGTTTAGGGTTCAAAAGCAAAACTCCAAGCTCAAAGTTGTCTGTTCCAACTAATCAAGGAACAACGATTGTTGATTGTTGTGTTAAACAGGAAGAGTCACATAAAGACGAAAAATCCTCATTGATTTGTTCCTTTTGTGGACATTCGAAGCATGATCAGAACGCTTGTTGGAGATTCAGAAGGAGCAATAAGAGAATCACCAAACTTCAAGAGAACATGCAGAAAATGAATATGGGTCCGGATAACCAAGCTCTTTTAAAAAAATCCAGATCTATACGAGGTAAGAAATCTGTTTACACAACAAACAGTGATAAGCCACGAAAAAATACGAGATGTGAGCATATGGCTCACTCGGTCACCAACTAATGTTGGTGACGTCCGCATCCTCATTTTTCATTTGGGAAAAATGAGGTTTGCACTAAAAGTGGCTCAAGTCCTTGTATTTGTATATCTTTTTCATATATTTGTTAAGAAAATATTCTTCTAAGAAGATGGAATGCGGATAACAAATCCTGAAAAGACTCATCATGTCATTTTAGGGTTTTGAGTTCATAAATCCGTATATATATTTATGTGTACTTCCTTTCTCATTCCTTATCATAAGATACAGTCTCATGGCTCATGTAACTAGAGGGGTCACAAAACGAGATGCAGTTGAAGCAGTTAATGTGTATCTTTGTGAAGGAATCTCTTCCTCAAGAGTAAAGAAAGTGAAGTCGACAATCAATGGAGAAGGTTCTTCCTCTAACTGTCTCTTGTCTGTTTGTCATTATGATAATAATTTTAGAGGCATGGTGAAAGATTTCATCAACAAGAGAAATGATTTAAAATCTCAAATTGTTTCCTCTTTGGAAAAGATAGCTCACTATGAACAAATGTTGTCTCTAACCAAGAACACCTTGTGTGAACTAAAAAGAGAACTTAGTGAGTGAACTGACATTTCTGAAGAACTAGAGGAATTGAATGATCCTATAATCAATAGTTTCTTCAATAATAAGAAGGAATTCTCAGTAGATGCTCTGAGAAATCTCTATTATGTCTAGTAAACTTCTTAAAAGAATTTTTATTCTTGTTTTTGTTTAAGAAGGATAACTAGAGTTTGGAATAGCCATTATTGTGAGTACACATAGCTATGTCCAACGTTTTTCATCTTCATGTTTTTTAGGTTTATTTGTTTAAATTCTAAAAAGTTGGTTTGGAAGATGATTTTTGCAGTATTAATCTTTATGGTTTTATATATTGCAATATGTTATGGGATATGTGTGTTTGCGTCCGTGAACTTTTATTGTCCCATACGTTGTCAAAAGTTATCTCGGGTATATGTCGATATGCATGTATTGATACAAGATCGATGAACTTTTGACAAACAAAAGTTAAGCCTATTATGTCATTTATTGATGGAAGATAGGTTAAAATCTTTTGTTTATGAGGATTATGTCTATTGAATGTCATTGTGCAAATAGTGATGGAAAATAAAATAAATCCTTGTATATTCCGCAGTATTGATCTTCCCTGATCCATATCTTATGTATATAATGTGCGGCTCTATAAGTATTCTTGTGTGAGCATTTCCAACTAGACTAATCATAGATTCGTTTGTGATTATTTTGGTTGTGTATTCCGATTAAATTAATCATGGGTTCTCTTGTGGTTAATTTAATTGAGAATTTTGGATACAAAATCGTTTTGTGGTTTTTGGTGTCCAAAGAAGTCCTTCTTTTCTCGTAAAAGTAAGGTCGCTCTTGTTGTTCTTTAGGGAATGACATCAAATGGGGGAGAGTTCTTTTGAACTTGCGCTTAATTGCCAAATCTTTGTGGGGAGTGCGGCTGTGGAATATTTGAGGAGTTATCTAGTATCTTATAAACTCCGTGATGAATGCATTTAGCTTCGGCTTTATGATTACATCTAAACAAAGTTGATATGTACTTTTCTTTGGTCTTGAAGTGTCTCCATGGAAATTTCATGAGGATCCCGTTTCGTACCTTTGCCAATTTTATTGACAAAAAGGGGGAGAATTAATATGTCACACTACAAATACATATGGTTTTCGGATCATTATGTAAGGGGGAGTGGTTTTCGTGTTGAGATGAAGTATTGACTAAGGGGGAGTGATACATATCACCATAGTATTGTTGTCAAAGTTGTGATATAAGAACTTTGATGCTGTGTAATAATATTATGACATTGTATAACAATGATCGAGAGCTTTTGTTTTCTCATTGTTATGGCTACGAGACTTCAACAACTATGATGTTGAATTGAACATCTATGGAATCATAGGAGTACTTGGAAAAGACTAAGTTCTAGAGTAACATTGAAACACCAAGGAGATCAAGCATGTGGACGAGAATCTACAAAGTTTTATCTATTTTGTAATCCATATGTATTGATAGTTTTGTCACTAAAATTGACAAAAGGGGAGATTGTTCGAGCATTGCTCGGTCGAACTCGCATGCGTTGATATATCAAGCATGTTTGTCAATATTAGTGATAAAAACTATAGGTCTTGATTTCTAATTTACTCATGACTAAGTCTCGGTCTAGGATAGTTAAGTGTAGTTGAGCTCCAGACTTTATGGCGATCATCTTACAAAGACGGAGAACTACTCGAGGAACAAGTGGAACTTCATCCGACAAAAAGGTATGTGGAGACTTGAACTCATCTATCACTCAAAAGTATACTCTATCTCCTACTCTTGAGACAATAGTCGTATAAGTATGATAGTTTTCATACATACACATTTGCTATTTCGAGCCGAGTTTACTCGCCTATCTTTTTCTCGAAATATGTGTTGGTGAGCTTTCGCTTTAACCATTTTCATCTTTACCTGTGATGAAAGTCATGATGACGTTTCAATCTTGAAAATACCTTTGATGACGATAGTCGTGAATAACGATTGTTATAACATTATAGAAGAATGTTTCAATGATTGAAATGTAGAGTTGAGATTACCAACTATGGATATAAGCATATATAGTGTGTTCGCACATTAGTGTATAAATCCATGTGCCGGAAACCAAGTTCGTGCATATGTGTGCATGCAATATTGGTGAAGGAGACAGGTTGAGTACGCGTACCCACGGAAGTTTTCATACCAAAAATTTCTGCTGAGTTTGTAGTTTGCAAACTAGTAAAACCAGTCACCTTATGTACGCATACCCGTACGCGTACCCACGAAAGTTTTCGAACCAAAAATTTCTGCTGAGTTTGTAAACTCAAATCCGGTAGCTAAGGTACGCATACCCAAGCTGGTTATTTCTCAAATCGGTAGTTCATGAGCTTAAAACAATAAATTATAAGGAATGCAATCTTTGCAAACCGTGGCTATATTATTCATGAATTGATTCAAGTGGATCAAACCGATTTTTCTTCAATTGTGTCTATGAATAAAGACCTAAGCAATTGAACAACTCTTGAACTAGTTCTTATTAGTCATTTGAACTAGTTATGAGAAAGATGAATACGGTTAATATGAAAGTACTCATATGGCTAACCATTGGTTAACTATTTGTGAACCAACTAAGTGTACACGTTTAGGTACGGTTACTCAACCCTACATGAATACATTTCATTTGTGTGTGACAAGCTAAGTTTCGATCTAACGGTTGAAAGATATTAGCTTGGTTGAATCAGGTTTTTCATCTAACGGTGAATATTGAATGCTTTGTTACCAAGGTAACTTAGATTGCAAACCATGATTTGAAAACTATATAAGGGGAACTCTAGCAACTGGAAAAACTAATCCCCACACCTCATGTGTGATACTAATTGGTTTTGCTAGAGTCAATTCTCCTTTAACCTTAGGTTTCTTCTCGAGACCCTGTAGGTTAACGACTGAAAGACTTCATTGGGATTGTGAAGCCAGACGAAACTACTTCTCTTTTAGTTGAGCGATCTGATCTTGCCGTTTTCTATCGTACGAGTTTAATTGAATAATTGACTTGAGAATATATCTCCGATAAGGCAAGATAAAAAGAAATCACAAACATCTTCGTCTCATCGTTTGTGATTCTACAATATCTAGTTTCGCTACCATACGATTTTAATTATTGTGAGGTGATTGATAATACTAGACTGTTCTTCGGGAATATAAGTCTGGATTATCAGTTAGTTCCTGTTCACCTTGATTTATCAAAAGACGGAACAAAACTCATAGGTTTATCTGTGGGAGACAAATTTATCTATCACCGTAGACTCTTCCGTGTGATACAGATTTGTTTATTGAAGTCTTCGACTTTGGGTCGTAGCAACTCTTAGTTGTGGTTGAGATTAGTTAATGGAATCAAGTGTGTAAAATCCTGCTGGGAAAAACATAAGGAGCGCAACTATACCTTGAATCAGTGTGAGATTGATTAGGGTTCAACTACAGTCCAGACCGAAGTTAGTTTGTAGTAGGCTAGTGTCTGTAGCGGCTTAATACAGTGTGGTGTTCAATCTGGACTAGGTCCCGGGTTTTTTCTGCATTTGCGGTTTCCTCGTTAACAAAACTTCTGGTGTCTGTGTTATTTCTATTCCGCATTATATTTTGTTATATAATTGAAATATCACAGGTTGTGCGTTGTATCGATCAATTGTGAAATCCAACCTTTGGTTGTTGATTGGAAATTGATTGATCCTTGGATATTGGTCTTTGGTACCATCTAAGTTTATATCTCTTATATTTGATAAAGACTCACAGATTTCCATTTGCTTGAGTAAAGATCAAATCGAGAGATAGAGATATTAACTCCTTGATATACTTTTTATTAAGATTGAGTCTGACTGTCTAGTTGATTCTCTTAAAAGTATATTAGAGTTTGTCCATGCTAATCGAAATATTGGGTGAGGTTGTTGTACCCCCGCTTTTTCATAATCCCTTTCGTACACATTATTCTATATCCGATAGAAGATTAGTATTGCAGACTCTCTCGGTTTTTTCCTCGTCTGATTTGACAGACTCAAGACCGGTTTTGTCTCTGTAACCCTAACTTTCTCACTTTTCCAGAGGTGGTAGTTATAGAAGATTCCAAAGAAACTGAAAAAGTAAATGCAACGGCACTTGGTGATGCAGCACAAGAATTAGGAGTATTCCAAAAATGAGGTTTTCTTTAAGGACATGGGAACGATTTCTACTTTCGTACCACTTTTTGTTAGTGATCCCCCTTTCTTGGAGTGAATATTGGGTTTAAATGATTACCATCTTCTCTTGATCAGAGGTTTATTTTCTAACGTTCTTCATCAGCAAATGAGGTTTTTTCTGTGAGATTGAATGGAAGCCATACCCGATCTGAAATTTTTACAAATTTTATTTTTTTAACAAAGATAGTGAAAAGGCTAATATGAATAGAGATGTGAAGAAATAAAAAATGCTAACTGATACCATAGCAGGTTTGCATTTTGAGTTTCTAGCCTTTAAGGTTCTTTCGAACTTCTACAGATATATATGGATATATTATTGTTCTCAAGACCAGCTTCTTAGACGAGCTCTAAAAATAGATTTCTGCATAAATAGCTAAATGGATCTACTTATAACTAGGTTTTGATGTATTTGAGATGTTAGCTTCTAGTCTTTGATATTCTTTTCGAACTTTCGCAAGTATATCATAGATATATTGTTGTTCTTAAGATTGACTACACAGACGAGCTCACTCAAATAACATCTTTTACTAATGACGTGGAGAGATGAAAACCTTAGTAAAAAATTGCAGATATAAAAACTAAGTTATGAAAACAATAAGCAAGGTGGAGATTATTATTCGGTTAATAAACCACAAATTGCAGAAAGCCAATTGTTTCTAACGCCATATTGTGACAGTCATTTTTCTAGCTATACAATAACATATATCTAGACCATAGAACTAAATTAACATGAAGATTATAACATTAAAATTAAGAGTAAGATGCAGAAAAGTAAATAACTCAAGTGTTATGGTGGATCGATATTATTACCTAAGTCCACTTTGAATTTAAGGCTTTATAAATAATCAAGAACACGTAATAAGAGAGAATATATATATGCTTACAGCAAACCCTAGTATGATATCTTACTTATATCTTAGCTTTCTTTCAATGACTCGCTATGTATTTATAAGCTAACTGTTTATACGTTGTTTTTTGTTGTCTCCTAAGTATATCTAGTATGATATGCTAATCTGCGTGTCAATCTTATCCATTATATGATGATACATGAATGTTCGTATCTTATTCGCGTATCTCTCTTCAGGTTCACTCATTTTCTTGGTCAGAAGTGTTAGAGAATTGCTCGGTCGAACTCACAAGTGTTGATATCTCAAGCTTGTTGTCAAATTTAGTTGTCAAAATAATTATATCTTGATTTCTAGTCTACAATTAGTTAAAGTCTCAGACTAGGATAAAAATGTAGTTGATAAACATTGGCTCACGAAAATCATGATTGTGTTCTACCATTTGAAGGCGAAGATCATCCGAAGCTTTTGGAGAACTTCATCAACAAAAGGTAAGTGAAAACTGAACCACCTATTTATATTTACTTTTCTATCTCTGAGACGTTGTCGCGTAACTAATTAGACTAATATGCATATACAAGAATTTTGAGTCAAGTTTATCTTCGTAATTAGTTCTCAAAATATAATGACTAAGCTTAATGAACATTTATTCATACTTGATAAATTTCGGTTCGCAATCAAAATCATGATTTAAGTTTTATCATTTGAAAATAGCCTGCAACAGTGATATGTGTCATTGATGTTATTCGGGAATGTTTCGAATTGATTTTGAGAGAAATATAGTACTACTATAGATTCGGATACAAGACAGTGTTATTAGTCTTACAAACTGGGAAAACTGTTATAAGTCTGAACCCCTATTACATGTACTTGTACACGTAGTGGAGTAGCTATATATCGACTTGCAGATTTTTTGTACGCATATTCTTATGCACATCCTGTAAAAATCTGTTTAACTCGTGAACTGGATCGGTACGCATACCCTTATGCAAACCGAAAAGGAACTGTGGTCATGAAAGCGGTTTGGTATCCATATATACCGGTACACGTACCAGAAAAGTTCTGTGTTCCGGAACTCAGTTTGTGTATCCATACCGCTACGCATACCAAAATTGTTATGTGGACTCAGAAACCAGTCATAGTCTTAAGGTACATGTCACAGCCCGGATTTTCGGGTTTCCAGCGGACACGGATTCGACCTTTTTGGGTCGGGTCCGGTCCAGCTAGCAAGCCCAAAATTCCCGGACTGCAACTCGGGAAGGACCAGATTTTTTGTTCTAAAATATTTTGAATAAATAAAAATCTTAAATTCAAACTCAAATAAAATATTACTATAAGAAATGTAATCTTAATTTTGAAATTTACACAACTGTAAAATAATTACATAATCAAAAGTGCATAACTTGAAATTCAAAACGCAATACCCAAATCCATGTGCTACAAAATAATTTATTTTACAGCTAGTCTTTCTTCATTCTCTGTGGAAAGGAGGAAAAGGGGTGAGCAAACCACGGCCCAGTTGGAAGTTCCAAAAAAATAATAGAGTGCAACGAAATCAAACAAATGCAACAGAAACGATAATTAAATCATGGATAAAAAATCACAATAATACTTACGCTATTCTCAGCCACGAATAATCAACATTATCTTACTCAAAATCTTCAATCTAAAATTCTAGATTCTTAATCTAATTGCAGAGTTATTCCGGTAAACAAACCATTATTATTCCCCGAATAATCTTCTTTTTCTTTATTCAGATAATTCTTAATCTAGTTGTCAGAGTTATTCCGGTAAACAAACCAATATTGTTCCCCGAACAGTTTTTCCAGGGTAACCACCAGTGGTGGGATGCCATAAAGGCCAGACATTTCAGCAGCAGCCGAGAAATATGTGTAACCGCAATTCATTTCTAATTAATACACTCAATCACGTATAAAAACCAAACCTCGACCATAACCTAGGAAACTTGATCAATGTATTAATATATAATATTTATAGGAACAGACAAAAATGAATTGATACTTCATAGTAGAGAAGATCTCAAAATAGCTTATTGGGGGTACTGCGTAGGAAACTCAAAACACGAGACGGCGGTCGAAAATTGTCACCATCAGAAAACAAGCGGAAAACAATTAAGCATTGCAACCTCTGAGCAAAAAGTGTGACCTTTGAACTTCCTTCTTTTCGTCTTATTATAAATTAAAATTAAATCAAATGAAGCCAGAACATGGGCACAATAGATAGAGGTGCTAAAAACACTAAATGGTAGGTTAGAAAACAAGTTTTATTTTCTTTTCGAAACTAAAGCATAATTGTTTGGACCTACTGACATTATTTTGTTTTTGTTAAAAAGGTATAGAATACTAATATTGTATCATTTTCTTTTAATTACTCTAGTATAACACGCACACGCGATGCGCCTGCAGGTTCGTTTATTTCGTAATTTTGTCCTTTTCGTGTGGTAGTCTAGACGCACGCGCGATGCGCCTGCCATTCGACTCTGAAAAATTTGAATAATTTATCTGATTACCGGTAAATTAATAGATTATTATTTTATTTATAATCTAATACTTCATTAAATTGATAAGAGACAGTTTATTGAGGTTTAACTGTGTCACGAATCTGCTAAAATAAATTCGGTAAACTTCTTATGACGGACTAATGATTATCGATAAAAAACAATTGCAAAAGAAACACTAAAAAATCTTATGGTACCAAAGATAACTTTACCTATTGGTAGATAGCATATGGAAATTGCATTGGGCTTGTATAAATGTACCCAAACAATTGAGAAGTCTTATGAAAACAACTCTCTCTTCCCATTGTGTACGTATTACCTCAAAAAATTATGCACATTAAGCAAATGTCAACATTAAGATGCTAAAATAACAACGTTTAGTAGTTCAATAAGTGTTATAGCACTGCTCAGTCGAACTCCCAATCGTTGCTATCTCAAGCTTGTTTGTCAATATTAGTGATCAAAACTATAAGTCTTGATTTCTAGTCTACCTATAGTGATGTCTCGGACTAGGATAGATTGTGTAGTTGAGCATTAGACTTCATGGCGTTCATCAATTGAAGGCGAAGAACTACTAAGGAGAGCTTGTGGAAATTCATCAACAAAAGGTATGTGGAGACTAAAACTCATCTATCACTTGGAAAGTCTATTTCTACTCTATCTCCTCTATTGAGACAAAAGTTGTATTACTATGGTTTTCGATTACAAACATTTGAGATTTCGAGCTGAGTTTAACTCGCTTACATATTTCTCGAAATATGTGTTGGTAAGATTTCGCTTCAACCAAGTTCATCTTATATTCTTGACGAAAGTCAAAGATGATCATGTCAAAATGGCCGAGTAACATCTTACATGGTTTGTGTGATACAATCATTTGGTGTAGACTTGGAATGTTTCGTTATGATTATTTCAATAACTTGAAAATTGCTTTGGTGCTAATAGTGTGTGAAAATGGCTATTGTCATCCTCTAAGAAAGTTTCAATGATTGAAATAGAGTTTAAAATACTTAACCATCATTGGATTATAAACATAGTGTGCATTCTTGCATGTATGTGATCCGTGACCGGAACTAGAGTATGCATACCCGTATGCGTACTTGTAGTTGTGAAATTCCATGTACCATGTACACATACCTGTACGCATACTTGCGTAAGTTATAGGTCCGGGAATTTCTGTTGGGTTTTGGAAGTGTACTTAAGTATGCGTACACGTTCGCATACTGGCGAACCCAAACTCAGACCGGATACTTAAGTATGCGTACACGTTTGCATACTTGAGTGGTTAAAGTTCTATAATTGGTTGTGACATGAACTAATATGTACATTTATATATTAAGGAATGCATTCTTTGCAAACCGTGGCTATAATGTTCATGAATTGATTCGAGTGAATCAAACCGATTTTGCTTCAATTGTGTTCTTGTATACTTCTATGAGAATATAGCAATTGAACAACTCTTTAACTAGTTTCATTTGAGTCATTTGAAATAGTTATGGGTAAGATGAATAATGTTGATATGAGAGTGTTCATATATCTAACCTCGGTTAACTACGGTTGAGCCAACATGGTGTACACGTTTAGGTACGGTTATTTAAACCTAAATGAAGGTACATTTCATTTGTGTATAACAAGCTAAGTTCGATCTAACGGTTGAAAGATATTAGCTGAATCTAATCTGGTTTTCATATAACGGTGAATATTGAATGCTTTGTTACCAAGGTAACTTAGATTGCAAACCCTGATTTGAAAACTACATAAAGGAGAACTCTAGCAACTGGGAAACCTAATACCCACACCACATGTGTGATACTAGTTGTATAATCTAGAGTCGAATCTCCTTTAACCTTAGGTTTTTCACGAAACCCCGTAGGTTAACGACTTGAAGACTTCATTGGGATTATGAAGGCAGACCCAAATATTTTCTCTGTAGTTGCGTGTTCTGATCTTACTTCTTCTATCGTGATTGAGTATTATCTTTGCTAAGATTTGCTTGAGATTTATCTCCGATAGGTAAGATTAAAATTAGTCACAAACATCTTCGTCTAGTCGTTTTGTGATTCCACAATATCTTGTTTCGCTACCATACGATTAAGATTATTGTGAGGTGATTGATATTTCTAGGATGTTCTTCGGGAATATAAGTCCGGTATATCAATTGGTTCATGTTCACCTTGATTTATCAAAAGACGGAACAAAACTCGTTGGTATTTCTGTGGGAGACAGATTCATCTATTCCAATAGATTTTTCTGTGTGAGACAGATTTGTTTATCAAGTCTTCGACTTTGGGTCGTAGCAACTCTTGGTTGTGGGTGAGATAAGCTAAGGGAATCAAGTGCGTAGTATCCTACTAGGATCAGAGACATAAGGAGCGCAACTGTACCTTGAATCAGTGTGAGATTGATTAGGGTTCAACTACAGTCCAGTCCAAAGTTCATTGGTAGTAGGCTAGTGTCTGTAGCGGCTTAATACAGTATGGTGTTCAAAGCTGGACTAGGTCCCAGGGTTTTTCTGCATTTACGGTTTTCCTCGTTAATAAAATTCTGGTGTCTGTGTTATTTCTTTTCCGCATTATATTTTGTTATATAATTGAAATATCACAGGTTGTGCGTTGAATCGGTCAATTGGTAAATTCAACCTTTGGTTGTTGATTGAAATTGATTGATCCTTGAACATTGGTCTTTGGTACCGTTAAAGTTACTTCTCTTATATTCAATCGGGCTCGCAAATTCTTATTTGCTGATTGTAGATTGCAGATTGAATTGAGAGATAGAGATATAAAACTCTGTGATGTACTTTTCTCTAGATTGAGTCTGACTATCTAGTTGATTCTCTTGAAAGTATATTGGAGTTTGTCTCTATTCAGATTGCCAAACGAAATATTGGGTGTTGTTGTTGTACCCCCGCTTTTTCAATAAGGTTCATTGAACTGATAAAACGAACCCATAAGTTTTCCATCTTCATTATCTGAAACCAAAAAGGGGCCACCAATGTGCCTGGCAGGGATATTCCATTCGTCTAGTTTGTCTTGCTGCAAAATCTGAAAGGGCGCTAGCCGTGGTAGTTGCAACAACGCGAGGGAGAACTGTGCGTTGTTGGGGAAAGAAAAGGGAAACGGGTCGTTGAGACAAAGATACTTGTACTTTCCATTCCCAACGAATTTTGGTAATTAAGTCCATTAGGGAATCAACATCCACAATTGAAAAGCAGCAACATGGTATACCATATTCAGTCTCGAGGCAATGATGCCACAATAAATGAGGTTAGAGATAAATTTAGGGTTGTGAATATGGGTAGAAAATTGTACCTGAACTCTTCCATCGTGACAATATAAGCTTCCACCCAAGAAAGCATAAATGGACATCGAACTATGGTGTCATAACTCAGTAAGGATCAGGTACCTATGCCAAAAAAATTAAGAGTACTCTCGATATGATTCCACTGTGTATAAATATATTTTGAGGATAAACAATGGGTTAAAATGGTAAAGACATCGATCTGCCTATCATTTGAGGTCTACATAGTAACTCAAAGTGGCAGCGTTTATGATATGTTAAATCCACAATTAGTGTTATATGCACAGCCGGTGCATCGGGACATTTTCATAAATTGGTTTATTTCTCCACTAAATCGAATTCAAACATTTTTGTGTTGCCAAGCATGAAACTTTTGAAAAATAATAATAATCAAGTTTGCACGTTTTTTCTCCAATTTAAATTAGTTCATATGATACACTCCAAATTTCATGTATAACAATAATGGACTACAGATTTTGAATGCTCAAAATGACCTTGATTTTCCCGATATTACAACAACTACCTAATAGCCAAACAAATGAGAAGTACTGTAAGAAATAAACCAATTCAAAACTACTTGTTACGTTCATATATAAAATCCCAAGGTAAAAGTTATAATACTATAATTGGAATTGCCTTGTACTGTGATTTATACCTTAGATGCCAAGCTGTCCAAATGGTTGCTAAAATTGCTGAAAAGACGAGGGTACCCAAATATACCTCAATCTAAAACTTTTCCACCTATAAGTCCTTTCTCCGAAAGTGATTGTCTATGGACTGAGTCGAGACAACAAAAAATCGGTTCACACTTCGTGTGATTGTCTATGGATACGAGATCGAGACAATACAACAACGAAGTATGTTTACTTGATAAAAAGGTTCGGACTTAACCAAACACAATAGGATTACTTATCAAGTAAATAGGAATTAACGTTTGTGTAATTTACTTTAAATTATAATAACAACAATTATAATTGCGGAAAATAAAAGTAAATGACACAAAGAAGATTTTGTTAACGAGGAAACCGCAAATGCGGAAAAACCCCGGACCTTGTCCGAATTGAATACTCTGAGGATTAAGCCGCTATACAAAATCAAACCAACTTCGTATAGTTGAGACCAAGCAACTAAACATATAGTTCACCTAGTTCCGTATGTATTCCCACGCCTCCAACTTATGAATAAGTCACGTACTTGGAACAATTCCTTTGGTCCGTATTCCAAACAGTAAAGGAACAACAAATCTTTTTGGTAGCAACTCTTTTCAACCAAGTGATGTGAGTTCGACAAAAGGCTCTTTTGTTTATCTCAATAAACTCCTTTGTCAAGTTCTTAGATCTATCTTATTATTAACTACCAAAGTAATTGTTAAGATTTTGTAATCAATACTTTTAATCACAAAGAATTGTATTGATGCCGATCTACACAACTAATCAATCTAATCTACTAAAAGGTTTAACCGATTATAGTTGGATCCTCTTTTACCGAAACAAGTATTGTGCACACCAAAGATTATGAACCCAAATCATAAATCTTCAAAGTCTTCTTTGTCTTCAAATCTTCTTAGATCTTCAATAAACTCCTGCACACAATCAACTTGAATCTCTTGTGATTAATCACGCACAGAACGGAGTCTGTTAACAATGGATTATCATAATACGTCTTTAGATCTACAAACAGTCTAAATATCCCCGTCGAAACTTCGATCTAGTTTGAGTGAATCTTATATCAGAAGAGAAGATTCTCAAGCATAAACAAATTAGGTGCAATCAAAGTTCAACCACCGTCAGTCAATCAAATCAATCGAAAACAAAAGATAAACCGCAATTATCTAGTTTCCCACCAACGTTACTAATAGAGCTTCTCAATCCCAAAGAAGTCTTTAAACCGAGCGTAGTAAGAGATTTCGCCTAATTAGGTTACTCTCCTCTCCGAATAGGCGGCTTCACCCGATAGAAAAGACAACCGAGATAGTTTCTGTTGTATGAGGATTAGTTTTCTCAAAATGCAAACTTTCATATTTATAGACCAAGGAAGTTTGGACACCAAGGAATTTCCAAAACCGAAAATATTCTCAAGATATGCAATATATTTCAGATTCGGTTTCCATAATTCCTGGAAATGCTTTGTCCAAATAATGACCGAAAATCTCTTAGAAAATCTCCAACTAGCAAATGCACTTTACTAATTTTCATTTTCCAAAAATAAAATTAAAAACCTTAAATAAAAGATTCTCAATTTATTTTATTCGATCCGGGATTTTCTTCCTTTAGCTATTAAGGAATAACTTTGAACAAGTAAAGATTAGTGTTACTTCACATGTTCAAAGTATGTCGACATCCTTACTTTGTAAATCCTCTTTCATACTTACAATCTTGAAACCGATTTGCCACACTTCCAAACAAGTTTAGAATTGGTTCATCTGACTTTCAAGAACTATGTGATTGATCAAGAACACTCAATCACCAAACATGGGTTTCACGGTTCTACCAAAACAAGTTTTGGTTCTACCTCCATGTGAGTACTATGCATAGTCACGCTAGTTACCAAAATTCGGTTGACTAAGTACTAGGACCGGTTCCCCACATATATATGGTATCTAACTTGTACTTGCTGCACATGTCCATAGGATCGGTTCCCCTTTGCCTAAAAACGTGTTGCACATGTCCATAGGGATAGGTTCCCCTTTATTCTAAAAACTTGTTGCACCTCATACAAGGATCGATTCCCCTTTGTGATAGGTTGCACCTCTTACTAGGATCGGTTCCCGTTTACCTAGAGTCGGTCATACCAATAACACAAAATCGATCATACCATCTCAGGTGATTACTTAAGATCGGTTTCACTAATAAAAGTCATACCAATACAAAAGTCAGGCCTTTGTGAATAGTTTTACCAAGAACATAAACAAGTCATGAGCGGTTATACTAATCACACATATTGGTAGTTCAAAAGATATTCAATGGATAACAATACCAATAATGCCTGGCGATTTCTCTTTCGATTCACAAAACAAGTTCATGAATTTACTTCCTTAAAACAAATGTAAAACATTGTTTCCTAGGATGAAATCTTCACCTTATACCCATACATAATCACAATAGCATTCAAACTATTATGTCAATGTCTTATCTACAAAGTTTAATTGTTAAGCAATAAACCTCGTATTGTATTCCTTAATACTATGTCTAACTATAGTATAATCATTCATGCTTCGCTGTTTTGTTTTCAATATGCACGACTTGAAAGATACGTTAGGGAATGAAACAGTTCAAGTCAAATATCACTAACCTCAAGTGGAAGGATGATGTTGTCGTTGTATCTCCTTACTTCTTCACTTCTTCAAGTCTTCGCAATACTTGTAATGTCTCATATCCTAATACTTTCAAGCTAACCTATACGAAGTTGACTCTAGTACATAATCAAGTGACTCTTAAAATGAGTTTTGGCTCACTAAAATATGACAACCAAACTTGACATACCAACGCTTGGTGGGTTCAACCGAGATATGCTCTAACATTCTCCCCCTTTGTCAATTTTAGTGACAAAACTCTTACATCATATGGATAAAAAAATTACAAGAATTCATTACACATACGCTTGATTCCCGAATTCAACAGCACAATACCTGTATACATTTAATCCATAAATGCCGTTGTTGACATTATAATAACAAAGCTAATACTCCCCCTAAAGGTAAGATAGGTAGATTTTCAATCCGCACGTCTTTGTTATTTCCTTTGTAGTCCATATAACAACAAGTATCATATGATATGTTACTCCCCCATAGTCTATGCATTTACTCTTTCGTTAGATAAACGTTGAAGCACCAATGCCCTTTCCCTTAGTGATACCAATTGACCGCGGTCGTAAGCGTCAAAAATAAATTACACTTTCTTACTACTCAAAATATAAATATAGCAAGGGCAAGAAAGGATCGATCCCACAGAGAGGTCTAGGTTGTCAAATTGTTATGGTTTCCTATATAAGATACCGAGGATTTTCTGATTTAAACGGAAATAAATAAAAGCAAAACAAATAAAAGTAAACACGCAAATCAAGGATAAGAAGATATTGGTCATGGATTTCGTTTTCATTCACAAACATGGTTTCACCACAATAATTAGAATTGATATTTTAATCTCAACTTTTATCAAAGACCCTAGAATACCTTGATCGCAAGAATATCCCACAAATCTCCTCATGTCATCAACAAACACATTAAAAGATGCGAATATGAATTCTACCTAAAGGAACAACCTAACGTGTAAAAGCACTAATCAAGTTTAATTCCCTAGATGCATTAAGTTCTATGAAATCAGGCCAATCAAAGCAATCGAACGTGGGAAGCGCACTAATCCGATTTAACAAAGGTTACGATTCACATATGATCATAAGAATATATCACTACAAACTATAATCATATTATGCTACTTGTATTCAAGGAATATCACTTTTACGTATAATAAACCCTAAACTAGCAATAGATGTGATTAGAAGTTCTACCAATTTGCAACTTGACAAAACAATCAATCAATCATAAAACAATATTTTCAGAGAATTGCAAACGATAAATATGAGACAAAACTAATATATTGAATCAAAGAATCATATTATGTGAAATCCAACTATTCCATAACCAATAATAAACTTAGGTACTCATATTCATGGAGTTCATCACAAGAAGAAAAAGAAACTCTATCATCTTGTAAACCCCAGAAACAAAGTAGAGGCAAAGAAAATAATAGAATAGATAAGATATCCTCAATTAGGTAAAAGTCCTCTCTTTTATATGTTTCTCTATTTCCATAAAGGATACTCCTTCCAATATTAGGTCTTCTCAAAACCCATCTCCAAGTGGTCCACCAAGCCCATGTGTGAGAAAAAAACCCATGTAGAAAATATGTCCAAAAAGACGTCGCCGGAAAACTGGGATTGTGGCCGGAACTTGGCCGGAATAGTCGCCGGAAAACTAGCTCAGGTGACCGGCAAAGTCAAACCGGTCACCGGTCAACGGGTCGGAACGGTCAGGGTCACTGAGTCAAGTCGGTCAGGAAGAATCAGTGAGTCAGAACCGGGTCAAGGTGAATCAGTGAGTCTTGAGTCAGAACTACTATTCAGACGAGTCAGTCTGGCTCAGTCTGAATCACTCTGGCTAGGCCATTTGTTGCTTTGTGTCTTCTTTGCACAATCATTGTGCATCAGCTGGGAAAATCCTTGCCATGATGGCCCTGCATTCTCAACCATACCTTCACTGTCATAGGATTTCAAATCATTCCTCGTAGCCTTCTTGCATATCATTCATACATCCCGGCCATAACGGCTGCTATCTTCACTTGATTCAATGCATGCACTGACCAACACCATCACCTTGCTTCTCCTCAATTGCACTTCATAACATCACGGTACCACAATCTCTCGCAACTCATTCACATACACACCTGCAATTGTATCAATCCTAACATACATCTATGAAGGCACTAACTCTGGGTTCCGCCAGAATCGCCCATTATCAAACATCATTTGCATCTCAGTCACAACCATCCGGCCCTAGCCTTTGCTCGACTTAAGCACACTCAAAGAACTGCACCACCAGTCCCTTGTTATTGTAGCTTCAATCACCTCAAAATATATATAGCACAGCTCCAACCCATGATAATCACCATCACCTGGAATCTGAGACTAACAATCATTCTCCATATCCTGCAAACCATCACTTCCTTAAACCACCACTTATGCAATGCCATTCTGGACCATTTCGGTCTAGCTCATCCGCAATTGCTCACCTTCATTATATCACCACCATCGTCACAAATGCCGCAACCTCGCTACCTAGCATGCCTCTCTACCACAGCCTTGCTCCTTAACCTTGGCACAGCTCCCAATAGTGATTTCCATGAAATGACAATTTTGCCCTTTTTACTCCGATTGGTTGATTTCTCCATCTTTTCCTCCGCGCGACTCCAGAGTACCTAATAACTCAAAAACACGCGTAAAGTACATAATTCACAAGAAAAATAGCAAAGAAAGCGTAACTACTAGATAGTAAATTAGGTGTTTTAGACACCTATCATATTCCCCCACACTTAGACTTTGCTAGTCCTCGAGCAAATCAAACAAAACAATAAAATACAACAACTCCGTGTTGTCGAGGCTACGGTCACTTTTAGCATAAATAACAAGCCTTTAAACCCTAGGTGTCCCTAGTGGACGAGTTATAGTCTCGTGAAGGTTTACTAGAGATATACCTACAAAACCTATATTTCCAACTCCGTCTAATTGTGACAAATCAATGAACGAATCCAAATTGACCACAGGAGGAGGTACCTTGCAAATTCAATTCATATATTAGTAAATAAACTCTAATTAGATAGTTGAACAAGCCACAATACTCGGAAACTAACAAACCACAATCACAATGAAAAGATTAAGAAGATGGATAAAGATGTAGATGTTGGCGAATGTTCACAAGTGTTCGATGTTTCCCATATCTGTCTGAAGGTCACTGCTAAGATGAACCTAATCCTATTGGATTGAGCTACTTGGTTTGAATCCTACATCAACTCACTGGCATATACAAGGGAACCAGAAGTGACTTTATTCAACCAATATAAAACTTTTTTTTTTTTTTTTTTTCTTATATGATTGGATCAAACTGGATCCAATTTCTTTTTTTTTTTTTTAGACGGCATGATTAGATCTTTTGGATCCAAGCGCATGCTTCTTGTCAGCAAGTACATGATAGTTGCCTTGGATCCTGCATTCCACGCTTGTTTAGGCGACGGAGACAGGGACTACGTTTCACACATACTGCTATTCCCAAGTGTCTTTTTATTCCGTTTTGGTCTAATTGGTCGGTCTCTTTTTTTTTTCTTTTTTCTTTTTTTTTTCTTTTTTTTTTCTTTTTTATATATATTTTTTCATCATTTTTTTTTTCTTTTTCTAGTAACTCAATCACTCTATTTCATCCTAGCAGTAATAACACGTCGATGTTTAGTGACCCACCAAAGCACTTAGAGAACAATAGATAAATATGGAAAAGTAAAAATAGAATGCGATATGGTGATATTCCGAGATATGGTAACAACTATCATGTTAATTTGTGATTTCTGAGCTATATTCTTCCCTTTTAGTTAATTGGTTCCTCAACTCCTGCATTCAAAATGGTTCCATCCACTAATGGTGTCATCCTAAAGGCACAAGTTTCTAGATTTCGGAGTTCAAAAAGCACAATTTTTTCTTATTTTTTTCTATTTTTCTGATTTTTCTGATTTTTTTTTTTTTTTAAAGGCATAAAACAAACTAAAACAAACTATACAAACATATAAATGCTCCCCCACACTTAAACTTCACATTGTCCTCA
The DNA here is from genome assembly GCA_023531295.1 of Papaver armeniacum. NCBI lineage: Eukaryota > Viridiplantae > Streptophyta > Magnoliopsida > Ranunculales > Papaveraceae > Papaver > Papaver armeniacum. The sequence continues at coordinate 114,927 of JAJJWW010003037.1, forward strand.
ATGTGTAAAAACGAAAGTTCTGAATTCTGACGTAACAGCAGATAAAACGCAAAAACTGTGCAAATTGGTAAGGAATTTGGAAAAACTCCATTTCACAAAAGTTGTTCACCTACGTGTTTTCTACACAGTGTCAAAATTTCACAGTGTTTTGATAAACGGTCTGACAGTTATGGTCTCTGGACTGAACTACGCGCAGTCTGAAATTTTCTGACGAAAAGGTATTCGTCATAATTCTCTTCTAAGATAGATTACGGACTCAATGAAATTAAACATGGGGATGCAAATATGATATAAAAACAGTAAAAACGAAATAAACTAAATAAAAATAAAATGCAAAAGGATAAGAGATACAAAACCGGTGGGTTGCCTCCCACTTAGCGCTTGTTTTAAAGTCGACGGCCCGACTTAGCTTCTTGTAAGATTCATTCCCCATACACCAATAATCTGAAAAGTTGGGGATCCGTCCATAGAACCTGTTTTGCAAACACTAGCTTCACACAAATATTAGTAACATAAAGCAAAAGTGAAGCTATGAACCGATAAAAGCTTCCCCCACACTTATTCTTGTCCACACATGGAAGTGTATAAAGAATATAGAAGTCGGGTACTTCCACGGTTTCTTGTTCCATAACCTGCATAGTATGAGAATCAAGTATCTCTAATGGCGGAAAACGAGAAACAAAGTCATTCAACAATACTCCCGAAGCACATACATTCAAACCAAATAGAGGTAAAGGAGAAGAAATAATAGGCAAAGGGTTAGATAAACCTTTCACAATCTCTTGTATCACGGAATCCGCTTCATCCTTGAAAAACTCAAGTGAATTATTCACCTCTTGTATATCATGGTCCTCTATCAAACCTTGCAACCATTCTTCATCCGTTTCTGCCGTAACCAAAGTATCGACATAAACATCATCATTACAATCATGCACAAGTTCAATTGGGTCTTCCACAATATTGGTTATACCGGTCTCATTCTCAACACATTCCTCCTTTTTGTTGTAAGGCACATACTCTTTTGCGGATCCAAATTTTATCATAAGAAACTTTTTTAGAACACTCGAAAATGCATCATCCTCAAGCTCCACCCTTTGAATAGGCTCTTGATCATTAGTAAGATCAATGCTTGAGTAATCTACACAAGTGTCGACATATTCCTCTTCGTCTTCATCTTGATCCCAAAAAGACTCCTCGGAGATGTCACCATGAGTTGTTTCAAGCAATGTATCATAATCACCGTCACTATCATAGTCAACATAAGATTGTTCCTCGCTAAATTTAGTGTTGCTAATCTCTAACTCATCCTTTTGAATAGGTGAATGATCATTATTAAGATCAAGAGTTGAGTTAACTACACAATTATCGACGAAAGTGTCCAAGGGTTGGCCTTTTTCAACATTAGCATCAATCAAATATTCATCACAAACCATATGCACATTAGAATTATCCATATCCTCCTTGTATTGATCAATGCCTCTTCGCAAGCTAGCAAAACCTTCACGAAGTTCTTGGAGTTGCTCGTTTGTAGTCTCTTTAGCTTTTTGAAACTCCTCTTGTAAAAAGGTGGAAACTTTGTCTATAAAGTTAGAGACTTTTTGTTCACGAACATAAGAATCCTCCCATACTTGTGGTTGTTCCCCGCCATAAGGTTGTTGAGGAAAACCATAAGGTTCCATGGAATATTGGTCATAACCAATAAATTGGTTTTGATTATACCCATGGAATTGGTAGTTGTCGTATTGTTGAGGTTGAAATCCGTATCCATTGTTCCAATATGCTCCGTCCATCGAAATAAGCACCTGAAATAAGATTCTCAAAACTACGGTTAAAACCCAGAAAATATGAAAAAAATAAAACAAAAACTAAATACAAAAATAAGAAACCAAAAACAATTAACAACCGCTGCCTCCCCGGCAACGGCGCCAAAATTTGACCGCGGTCGTAAGCGTCAAAAATAAATTACACTTTCTTACTACTCAAAATATAAATATAGCAAGGGCAAGAAAGGATCGATCCACGAGAGAGGTCTAGGTTGTCAAATTGTTATGGTTTCCTATATAAAATACCGAGGATTTTCTGATTTAAACGGAAATAAATAAAAGCAAAACAAATAAAAGTAAACACGCAAATCAAGGATAAGAAGATATTGGTCATGGATTTCGTTTTCATTCACAAACATGGTTTCACCACAATAATTAGAATTGATATTTTAATCTCAACTTTTATCAAAGACCCTAGAATACCTTGATCGCAAGAATATCCCACAAATCTCCTCATGTCATCAACAAACACATTAAAAGATGCGAATATGAATTCTACCTAAAGGAACAACCTAACGTGTAAAAGCACTAATCAAGTTTAATTCCCTAGATGCATTAAGTTCTATGAAATCAGGCCAATCAAAGCAATCGAACGTGGGAAGCGCACTAATCCGATTTAACAAAGGTTACGATTCACATATGATCATAAGAATATATCACTACAAACTATAATCATATTATGCTACTTGTATTCAAGGAATATCACTTTTACGTATAATAAACCCTAAACTAGCAATAGATGTGATTAGAAGTTCTACCAATTTGCAACTTGACAAAACAATCAATCAATCATAAAACAATATTTTCGAGAGAATTGCAAACGATAAATATGAGACAAAACTAATATATTGAATCAAAGAATCATATTATGTGAAATCCAACTATTCCATAACCAATAATAAACTTAGGTACTCATATTCATGGAGTTCATCACAAGAAGAAAAAGAAACTCTATCATCTTGTAAACCCCTTAAAACAAAGTAGAGGCAAAGAAAATAATAGAATAGATAAGATATCCTCAATTAGGTAAAAGTCCTCTCTTTTATATGTTTCTCTATTTCCATAAAGGATACTCCTTCCAATATTAGGTCTTCTCAAAACCCATCTCCAAGTGGTCCACCAAGCCCATGTGTGAGAAAAAACCCATGTAGAAAATATGTCCAAAAAGACGTCGCCGGAAAACTGGGATTATGGCCGGAACTTGGCCGGAATAGTCGCCGGAAAACTAGCTCAGGTTACCGGCAAAGTCAAACCGGTCAACGGTCAACGGGTCGGAACGGTCAGGGTCACTGAGTCAAGTCGGTCAGGAAGAATCAGTGAGTCAGAACCGGGTCAAGGTGAATCAGTGAGTCTTGAGTCAGAACTACTATTCAGACGAGTCAGTCTGGCTCAGTCTGAATCACTCTGGCTAGGCCATTGCACTGGCCTGACTGTGCTGCTGCACAATCATTGTGCATCAGCTGGGAAAATCCTTGCCATGATGGCCCTGCATTCTCAACCATACCTTCACTGTCATAGGATTTCAAATCATTCCCTGTAGCCTTCTTGCATATCATTCATACATCCCAGCCATAACGGCTGCTATCTTCACTTCAGTTCAATGCATGCACAGCCAACACCATCACCTTGCTTCTCCTCAATTGCACTTCATAACATCACAGTACCACAATCTCTGCAACTCCTTCACATACACACCTGCAATTGTATCAATCCTAACATACATCTATGAAGGCACTAACTCCAGTTCCGCTGTAACTGCCCATTATCAAACATCATTTGCATCTCAGGTCACAGCCATCCAGCCTAGCCTTTGCTCGACTTAAGCACACTCAGCAAACTGCACCACCAGTCCCTTGTTATTGTAGCTTCAATCACCTCAAAATATATATAGCACAGCTCCAACCCATGATAATCACCATCACCTGGAATCTGAGACTAACAATCATTCTCCATATCCTGCAAACCATCACTTCCTTAAACCACCACTTATGCAATGCCATTCACAAACCATTTCAGTCTAGCTCATCTGCAATTGCTCAGCCTTCATTATATCACCACCATCGTCACAAATGCCGCAACCTGCTACCTAGCATGCCTCTCTACCACAGCCTTGCTCCTTAACCTTGGCTCAGCTCCCAATAGTGATTGCCATGAAATGACAATTTTGCCCTTTTTACTCCGATTGGTTGATTTCTCCATCTTTTCCTCCGCGCGACTCCAGAGTACCTAATAACTCAAAAACACGCGTAAAGTACATAATTCACAAGAAAAATAGCAAAGAAAGCGTAACTACTAGATAGTAAATTAGGTGTTTTGAGACACCTATCACCAATCAATATAAATCAATACCAGTATCACTTGTTTACTCCATATATTTCTCCCCCTTTTTGTCACAAAATGACTAAGAAACGAAAAAAATAAAGGACAAACCGAAACTATCTTACAAATATCAAAATAGACTTGCAACCTATAGAGTTAAGCACGAGGGTTCCACACACCATTTTTGATAACCAATATCAAAACCGAAACTACAAAGTAATTTTATTTTGATATGTTACCAAGGAAATAATTGCCCGGAGCAATTTTCCCTAATAGTTTAGCAAACCAAAAATCAACTAAGCACCTTAGTTCCTTTGCTAAACCGATTGTACAAATACAATCGCTTGTTCGATAAGACCAAAATAAAGATAACTCTATTTTTCTCATCAGGTTCTAATTATCCATATAACTTAGACCTTTTACTTTTAAACAAGATAAGTACTAGGTTAGTTAACTAGCTTTTCTTGTTAAGGCATTCGATTAGACTTGAATAACCGAAACCTCCACTTTGATAAGTCTAACTAAGATCTGAATTAACTTAGTTTCTCTTATCCGGAATCGAATTGGACTAAACAATTCATCCCGTAAACCTTTTCTTTCGTTAAGCCATAAACAATTCATACAAACCAAATAAATCAACTTGCATAAGTATTCACCTCAACCGGAAGCAATTGAAACAACATAGACATTAAAGCACCTCAATTGCACCGAAATTTTGTAAGCCTAAACGATTGATACCAAACAATAAAAAAAGATAACAATAGTTTTTCTTAACCGGAACCAATTGAATCACACACACATCTATACACAAATAATGGAATAAAACATCAATTGTACCGAAATTTTGTTAAGCAAAAGCAATAAATATATGAAATAAAATCAGGCTTTTCTTAAACAGGAAAACGATTAACTAACAAACTCGTTACCTTAAATTTCGCATCCTCTTCTCCAATATGTTTGCATCTTCTTCTAGGGAGAATTGATATCGAAATATCATTATGTTGTCATCCTTATGCAAAAAAAAAGAATAACAGCAACCAACCTTTACCAGAGAAAGGTTGAAAACTGGTTTTTAACTATTGCAAGCAAAAGTTGAAAACCCCGAAACACATATGCTTTTATGCTATACCAAAACCGATTCAACATATTATGACTTTTTCACATATTTATTTCTATCAGAACCCCTCATGGTCCTTTGATAAAGGCTACCAGCATGGGCTAGAACTTAATCCTGCTAAAGTCACCCAAACCATAAGGGTTCACAACATTATGAGATTGAATATCAAGGTAGTAAAACCGAAATCAAACATCCCATAAACATACATAGCAATAAGATAAAGCATTCAAGCACAGGCTATGTAAATCAAAAACTATCACAAGAAAAATTATAAATCAAATAATTTTATTCATAATAATAAGATAGTTTTATTCATAATAGACTTTATTGAAGAAAATCAAAACAACTGTCTATTCTTATTTTCTTTGTAACTCAATCATTGGGAAGAACATTCCTTGAGACTAAGTAATTTTTGTCGCTCTTCTTCAATTTCAGATTCTTGGTTCCAAAACTCTGATTCAAATTTTTGAATTCCTTTAAGAGTTTCTGGATCTTTTCGAAAGCAAAGACAAAGCCCAAAATTTGTTTCAAAAACTTGATCAAGTTGTTTACCAAGATTTTCAAGATGAACTAGAAGAGACTTGTTGCTGGAATTTGGTGTAATTCTTTTAACAACTTCATAGTGGGTTCGTAACCCAATCATTTGACTTATAATCTTATTAGTCACAGCGTTAATGCTCATCATATCATCAAAGTCATCTCCTGCGATCAATTCACAAATTTTGGTGATTATACACTGAAAACCGAGATTTCTCTTGATACCGGAAGATGAGATAGAATCTGATATCTTGATCATTTGGCTGACAATGATTCCACAGAGATCTATTTGAGAATCTTCTTTCAACATAAAATAGACGAATTCAACAAACGTCCTATCCCAAACTGACTTATCTCTTGTACTTGCAAATATGGTTGCTAAGGCAAGTTTACCAAAAACCCTAAGATGAAAGGGTATATCCAAAATATATTTAAGATTCCAGATTTTTCTAGAACGCAATAGTCATGGTTCATATAATGAAAAATTCTACGAGGAATCTTATGCATTCTCGAGATACATCCTGTCTCATAGAGTATTGTATCATTGCTATTAAACATGTTAGTATCCAAGACAATGATATACAATTCTATGATATCCCACAGATTATGTAAGTCTTTCAAGACATACAAGGACATAGATAGTTCCAATTCCTAAAACATTTAGGAACAAGAGTATTACATACTTCATCCGGGTCTTCCACCACGAATTTTTGAAGTAGTCAAATCCTGCCGTTACGTTAACTGAATCGACCATTAGATTCAATTTCTTATAGGTTGGATCGCACCAAACACATATTGTTAGATCTTTTCGTGTTTGCCTGCTCTGATACCAATTTAAAAGGCGAGGGTACCCAAATATACCTCAATCTAAAACTTTTCCACCTATAAGTCTTTTCTCCGAAAGTGATTGTCTATGGACTGAGTCGAGACAATACAACAAATTGGTTCACACTTCGTGTGATCGTCTATGGATACGAGATCGAGACAATACAACAAAAGGTATGTTTACTTGATAAAAAGGATCGGACTTAACCAAACACAATAGGATTACTTATCAAGTATAATAACAACAATTATAATTGCGGAAAATAAAAGTAAATGACACAGCAAGATTTTGTTAACGAGGAAACCGCAAATGCAGAAAAACCCCGGGACTGTTGATACCTGAAAATAATCAATCCTAGAATAGATGGCCCCTTAACCCATTAAGGGTCCCTTTTAGGATAAAGAGACTTAGGAACTAGGCCTAACCCATTAATATGGGGAAGTCCTAGTTCACCCAAGAGCATATTAAGGCAGTTGGGCTTTGGCCTAAGAGGAAAGCCCTTTAGGGTTTGGTGTTAACTTAAGGAAAGGGAAATGGTAGTTTAGTAATATATTAATCTTATGGGCATTTATCCATAAGAGGGTCATTATAAAAGGGAAAGAGGGCACACTTCTTGAGAGCATCATTAATTCTCTAACTACTTCCTATAAACCCCTCTTCTCCTTGGGAATACTTTCTGTGATTAGGGCTAGTTCCTCCTTCCCACGTTTTACACATCAACATTGCGACCACAGTGGGAGGTTCTTAGCCTCTTTTCCATCATGATACATCCAGGTGCAATCCAGGAGGTACCAGTGGGCGGAGCACTTCCTAACCCGGACCATGTTTCTGTGGAAGACGTGCAAGGAGAAAGTGATGAAGAGATACGTTTCCAAGCGGTAGTTACTACGCCTATTGTACAAGGTGCATGAGCGTCTCAAAAGAATGAAGAAATGCTTAAAGGAAAAGCCACGGATGAGACAAGCGAGCAGGAGATGTTTAAAATATAAGAGGAGCTAGACGCATCCATTAAGAAGTAGCAGGAGCTACGCGGACGTCTTAAGAGAGCAAGAGAACAAAACTCGACAACCACTAAAGCAGTCATTCCGGGTATGACGGAAGACGCGATTGCGAAATACTTGGAAGCTAACTACAGAGTGACAAAGCACGATGCTTATGACTCGTCGGAACCTCCATATTCTATAGAAGTTGCCGATTACCTATACCCTGAGGATTACACATCACCGAAGTTTAAAACATATGGAGGAAAAGGAAATGCGTGAGAGCATGTTAGTCGCTTCATATCAGCAATGAATGCATACACTCAGGATGAAAGCTTTTGTATGAGAGAGTTCCCAAAATCACTCACGGATAACGCTTTTACCTGGTACGATAACTTGAAACCCGGTAGTATTAGTTCGTGGTCCGCTATGGTGCAACTATTTTTGAAGAAGTTCTATTCCGCGTAAAGAAGATTCACAGCAATAGATTTAGGAAGATGTACTCAGCGTGTAGGGGAAGAGATCGGAAAGTATATCACTCGCTTCCGGTATTTCACGCTAGAATGTCATGAAGACATCCAAGAAGAGCGATTAGTGGAGATCTGCATCCGAGGAATGAATGCCATTTTTCGGTTAAACTTAACGAATTTCGAATTCCAAACCTTTGTGGAGGTTGAGGAGGCTGCAACCCGGATCTCAGATTGTGCGGATATTATGAATTCCGGGGCAAGCGGTCATACTTGGCAATTGCACACTGTTAATACTGCATCCGCACCATCTTTCAACGATCAAGGAAGCGATAGAGGAAAAGGAGGAGCTGCTTTTGGCTCTTATCGCGGAGGACAGTCTGGCAGAAGAGGAGGAAGAACGGATGGAGGAAAGTCCAATCCGCCACCACCGCTACCGTGTAGCAGAGAATAGATAATAGGGCTTCTGGAGCAATGTGTGGAAAATAAAGAGAAAACTCTACCGCCTGTACCCACAGAGCCTACTAATAAGTGCATAATTCAAATGATTTTAGTGTCCATTCCATACTAAAAAGGCGTGCGACAATCAACGGTCGCCCTTCAATCCCAGGATCAAATCCTAGCCGTCCAAGGTTATCAGACAACGCATGGTAACCTTTGACCCAAAACCCTAGTTTGACCGCGCCAAACCGCGCCAAGGCACGCCATGCCAATGGCATGCCAACTCTTCCGCGCCACCATGCTGGCCTTCCCTACACGGCTATCAAAAACGGAAGCGTGCAACGATCAACGGCTACCTTTCCTCTTAAGATGCAAAATCTCGACCGTCGAAGGTCACCAAGCTAGCAAGTCTCCCAAGCTCGACTTTGCAACAACGATGCTACATGTTTTCCACGAAAACATTCGAGACATCAATACATATCACAAACTGGGGGATCCACTTTGGGTATTGGTTTGGCGGTTTACAGCGTGCGGCGTACACTACGCCCGTCATAAGGGAGTGTAATAAGGATGAGGCGGTTACTAATACAAGGAGTAATGGTAAAACGCTCTTTTTTATGGAACATCAATTCCATGCATTAACAGTTACCACCTCCTCCCATTTACTCACCCATTTTTCCATTCCTTAATGAGACCAGAGTATGTTTCACTTCGACTTGTATAAATAGGTCTTACCTATTTCCACCGAACAACAAGTTCAGGTCAGGGGCATACAACATTCAGAAAATATTTGCTAGCTCTCCATATGTTAGCTTCCCACTTTCTGATACAAGTCGTGAAACCACTACTCTTCCAGAATCAACCTGGTCTCAACACTTTCTTCGCTTCCCTCCCCAAAACCAACCCATTCTCCTCCTTTTTGTGACTGAAGCAAGTCTGGAACGACCATTTCTTGGATTAGGCCGGATTTGTACAAATTGATCTCTCGAATCTAAAGTACTCCCTTGAAGTACATTGTTTAGGGTTTAAATTCGTTTCTCACCCACGCACCCGAAATTACTGAAATCAGCAGAAACAATTTTCACCCTCAAACAATTGGCGACCACAGTGGGAGATTGATCTTTCGGTCACGCTGTCAATTTCCAATTCCCGATATCATATCTCGACCCGGACATCAAGTCGATAGAAGCAAACGATCCACTTAGGTATCAACGACTCAGCTACCGGACGACCCGATTCCCAGTCATGACACGACAAGGGATAACTGGGGACTTCCTAGAGGTTAGAAGCAAACGATCCGACCAGGGGTCGACGACTCGGTTATCAGGTGACTCAGAGACGGCTGGGGACTTTCCACAATCACGATGGTGCTTCCCACAAAACTCGAACTTACACCAGGAAGATTCATTTTTCGTCAGGATATCCGAAAAACCGAGTAAGCGTTGCCTAGAAAAAATACATGATTTACTACTTCAAGTCTTCACAGAGATGATAAAAACCGATAGCCATATTGTTCTCATGTTTCATTTCGTGCTTTATACTGTCGCACAACATTCACAAATCCATGGCTTTCCTGGGGTACTTATACTACTTATAGTCATAACCAAAACAACATTATTCTAAAACAATTCATTCCAAAAGAATAATCCAAAACCTTCGTAGATAAACAGTTATCTATCAATTCAAATCAAACCATAAACCAGGCGCTTTGTTTGCCTTTCAAAAAAAAAAAACAGTCACCTACCCGTACGTGCCTACTTTGCATAATAATGACTACACGTTACTATTCATGAGGTAGCCGACGTTACTCGAAGATGAATTGTTTATGATGAAGTATTTCTACAAGTTTATGAAAGGTATACCCTTGGCTAGGGTTTACACCAGTTCAGAAGAAAAAATATTTCTACAGATGTATGGAAGGCATACCTATGGCTAGGGTTTGCACCAACACAAGAAAACAAGAAAACAAATTGAAAGAGAAATGCTGGAGTACATAGCTGGAATATGCTTGCCCACTTTATTGCTACCACGCTACCGCTAACACCAGGACGTGATAACAAAGGAGATCCAACCCCTTTCATAGGCATAACACTTTTGGAATTTGAATAAGGAAAGGATTTCATGTTTGAGCTACGTATGGAAAGAGGCAACTGGGCCCGCAAGAATAAGTCCGCGCCACGCCAAGCCAGCGCCGTGCCAAGCCAGCACCGTGCTAAGCCAACAGTTCGCGCCATGCCCAGCCAACAGTCCGCGCCATACCAAATCCAAGCCGACGTCCATGCCAAGCCAGCGTCCACACCAAGCCAGCGCCTATTCCAAGACCATCCAGTGCTAACAGCTTGCATCTTTACAACAACTTGCATCTTTCCAGCACCAATAGCTTGCATCCTTCCAGCGCTAACAGCTTGCGTCCTTCCAGCAGGGGCCACCGCTACCGGTCAGTAGCCAAAGTTGCAGCGTTGACGCCAACACTCGATGGCCAAACCAAATTTACGCCAAGCCGCGAACGCAAGGATCACAGATTATTCCTGCCTCCTAACAAAGTGATATTTGGTAGGCTGGTAAATGTGTTTGCCTACAATGTAAACTGTAAGTGCACAGTGCCTGTTGGAGGCATGGCAAGTATAGGTCGATCCACAGGGATTTGAGTGTGTAAAGTTGACTCTAAGGCTTCACTAAACTGATTTTTATAGGAGTAACACAAATATGAGTTTATTTTGGTGTCGATACGACTAATTGGAATTGTGACTGTAATCTAAGGCAGCAAAGATAGATTGTAAACAGTTAGGAAAGTTACTAGGATGGTTGACTCCACCCTCTAATCCTCTGCTAAGGTAATGCAAATTATCAAAGTGTTCTCATGCCTTCTCTTGAAGGCTTTAGATGGATATTTGATTAACTAACTCCCCTCACTTACCCCTAGTATCAATGGTCTTCTTACAGTACCATTGATCACAGGTGAGCTTAGTTCAATAGCTAACTATATTCCTAAACATTACACAAATCAAGAACAAAATGAGAATTCAATTAACTTCACATTAAATCAGGGGGTTTCATCTACACCCTAGTAAAGTGAATTAGAACATCATGCAATTACTAAAACTAAATTGAAAATTAAGTTACAAATGGAAAACCCTAAAAATTCACTGTCTTCTCTCACATGAAGAACACTTGATTTTATACCTCCCAATCACTCAAATTTTCCATTAATGAAAATCCTGACCTGTTCCCTCTTCGGTTTCGGCTCTGAACTCCATTAATTTGATGTTCCTCCTGCTGTTGATGAAACCCTAACCCTAACTCTTTCTATCTCAAACTTAGCTTCTAGGGTGAAGAAGCTATGAAAGAGATAGAGAGAAACTAGGAGGTGGCGAAGGCGGCTGTACTGGTGGTTGCGTTGGTGGCTGTGGTGTCGGGGAAGAAGAAGGTGGCTCTGCCATGGTCGGGAGAAGAGAAGAGGGATGGGAGAGCTCTGCAAGTTTCGGGGAGAAAGAAAAGAGAAATGGAGAAGGGCGTGTTTTGTTCGGGTGAAGGTATAGGTGGCTTTGGTGTGAAGCGGGAGCAGCGAGAGTCGATGCGCGGACCGATGCGAGAGTTGGATACGGACGGGTCAGATCCCACGGCTCAGATGGAATGGGCTTTGGATCCGGGTTATGGGTCGGGTCTTGGATTGCTCAAGCCCATATCTTTGTAAATGGGTTGCTTCTTGTTGGGTTGCAACTGATGCGCACGCGGGCTGTGGCTTTCTGCTCCATAAACGCTTGTCTCTAATTTTCTGCTCTTTTGGCTCCTTAATTTCTCCGAGCTTTATTTACTACCTAAAAACACAAAATTAATTAGTACAAGTATTTATTCTTGAAAACAGAGAAAATACAGAATTTGGGATAATATCGATTTTCGAGCACAAAAGATGAGTTAAATGCCAATAAAAAGATGTAGAAATATGCAATATTTGGCACTCATCAAATACCCCCAAACCTGAATTTTACTTGTCCTCAAGTGAAACAGAAATTAAGAAATCCTAACTATACTACTGCCGATGGTCTCTCGAATGCATTTAGCGTATGCACTAAGCCTTTAAACCCCTAGGTGTCCCTAGTGGACAAGTTGTAGTCTCGTGAGGGTTTACCAGAGGTGTACCCACAAAACCTTCTCCAACTTCTGAGCGTAAAAGAGTCTCAAGCATCCAAGGAGCTATGAGGACATAGAGTTTCTGCATGCTAGTAACACGAAGTTAGAACTACCAAAGAACGCATTCTCATCCTTAAGAGTTGAGCGAGAAATAACCATACCATATGAAAGAATTCGGGTTCGAGAGTGATCACAAGTCTCGACTTCTGCCTCACCAATAGGGTTTTATGATAATTGCACTCAAAAAGACCGCTTTTTTAGTCTCTCATGTGTGCAGGCAGGAATAAAGAGAGAAATCCTTCACACGTTGAAGATGAGAAGGATAACCTTCCGAAATAATTTCTGGAGACTCCACAAAGTTGTGGACAAAAAGAATCTTTTTCTGATGATCTCTAAGAAAGGAAATCAACCATTAGCAAGGATGGGAGTACTCACTTACCTTCTCACCCGATCGGCAATTAACACCACTCTCTCATAGCATCCATAGAAATGTCTTCAATCTTCGGTCTTCGGTCTTCAACTGTCGATGATGAACTTCTGAACTTCACAAAAACTTGACAATTTTTTTTTTTTTGAACATGAGATGAAAATAACAAAAAAACTCAATTTTCCACAACTTGTATTGTCTTGATTTCATAAACTTCACTAATTCTCATCTTATCTTCTTTTCTTTGAATTGTTGCATGTAAACCTTGGACTATTCAACTTTTCTTCAAATATTCGATGATGCTCCGCTTGCTGACAATGATGTGTTTCTATGGATCTGTTGATGTTGTTGAGAGAGAGAGAGTGATGCTAACTATAAATCGAACTACAAGAAGGAGTTTTCATCTTTAAACGTCACCCTCATGATTGACAAAATTAGCACTCAAGAGATCAAAAATAGTGCTTTGAAAGTGGTGCGAAGTTGGGTAGCTCACCATTCCTACCCGGAATTGACGTACGGTGACACACACTCTAATGATTTTTAGAGAGTTACAAAAATTGAAGGTTGGTGCCTCGCTTGATGTAAAAATGGGTAGTCTCCACTATGGGTGATCACAATTCTACTACCGAATGTCTATACAGCACCTAATTCGCCCTCCGGCATGGTTAAATCCAACTTTAACGCTCTAATCAACTAAGAAACCCGATTGTGTTCTCCAGTACTTCCAAGTTCAGTTATTTCGGTCAGACTCTTTATGTAAACATAGCTAGAAGCATGCTAGTGACTCTAAGATCTCTAAAAGTTGGAGGTTTTTATGTACATATTTACAAAGAGTTTTGAATTTTTGAATTTTTTGAATTTTTATTTTTTTTTTGTTTTTTTTTGTTTTTTGTTTTTTGAAATAAAAGACTAAAAACTCTATATGCAAAACACACCCCCAAACCTAAATCAAACATTGTCCTCAATGTGTCAACAAATGATAAGAATTTAAATAGTCACATACCATGAGAATTATGTTGAGTAGAGAAAAGGGAAGAGATTACCGGATGTACAAGGATGTTGCTAAACCAAAGGGGGATGAATGCTTTGAAAGCAAACAACCAGAGCAAAAAGGTTGGTTAGCACAAATAAAGACTATGCAAAAAGAAAAGGAAAAGAGAATGGATTTTTAGTCCATATGTATGTACACAAGTGAACTAGTTCAGTCCACATAGATGGGGTCTTCCAAGTCGACGGTCTCAACTTCTGGTGGAAGATTCTCCAGAAATGGTTTCAATCTCTGACCATTGACCTTGAAGATGTTCTTGGTTGTTGGGTTTTCGATTTCAACAGCTCCATGGGGGAAAACGGTACGTACCAAGAATGGTCCTGACCATCGAGAACGTAACTTCCCTGGAAACAAATGCAAACGAGTGTTGTACAATAAAACTTTTTGACCTGGTGTGAAGGACTTGCGCAGAATGCGCTTGTCGTGAAACACTTTCATTCTTTGTTTGTACATTTTGGCACTATCATATGCATCATTTCTCAATTCTTCTAACTCATTGAGTTGAAGTTTTCTTTGGTACCAGCTTTATCAAGGTCAAAATTCAGTTTCTTTACAGCCCAATATGCACGATGTTCTAACTCTACAGGTAGATGACAAGCTTTACCGTACACAAGTCTGTAAGGGGACATCCCAATGGGAGTCTTGTATGCAGTTTTATAGGCCCACAAAGCATCATTTAAGCGCAAAGACCAATCTTTCCTAGAAGGATTAACAGTCTTCTCAAGAATATGTTTAATTTCCCTATTAGAAACTTCTACTTGGCCACTGGTTTGAGGATGGTAAGGTGTTGCTACCTTATGAGTGATTCCATACTTGCGCACAAGTGATTCAAAGGGTCTATTGCAAAAATGACTACCTCCATCATTGATTATTGCTCTAGGTGTTCCAAAACGGGAGAAAATGTTTTCCTTAAGAAAAGAAAGAACAACTTTATGATCATTTGTTTTGGATGCAATGGCCTCTACCCACTTAGAGACATAATCAACAACAACAAGAATGTACAACTGATGAGTGCCAAATATTGCATATTTATACATCTATTTATTGGCATTTAACTCATCTTTTGTGTTCAGAAATCAGATATTATCCCAGATTCTGTGTTTTCTTTGTTTTCAAGAATAAATATTTGTATTAATTAATTTTGTGTTTTTAGGTAATAAATAAGGTTCGGAAACGAGGAGCCAAAAGAGCGAAGAATTGGAGTCGAGCATCTATGGAGCAGAAAGCCAAAGCCCGCGCGCAACAGTTGCAACCCAACAAGTAGCAACTCATCTACAAGACATGGGCTTGAGCTAGACCCGACCCGTGACCCGGATTCGAGCCCGTCCATTCAGAGCCGTTAGATTCGATCTAGTCTTCATCCAACGCTCGCTCCAGCTCCTACACATCATCTCTTGATGCTCCCACGCCACACCAAAACCGCATTCACCCTGAGCCGTTGAGATATCTATCTCCCACATCCAACGGTCGCTTCGCCGTCCTCATCATCACTCGCTACACCCGCTTCACAACCAATCCACCTAACCCTATACCCATCGACCTAACCCCATTTCTGTTTTCATCTTCTCTTTCTTCTCCATACCTCCATCAGAGAAAACCCAGAAACCCATCCTTCTTCCTCTCCTCCCATACCGACTGCACAGCTCCACCTTACCCCCATATCCTGTCACCACAACATCAGCACCGCAGCTACACCAACAGCCGCCTTCACCCCTCCTAATCGCTCTCTAGCTCTTTCGTAGCTTCTTCCCTAGAAGCTAAGAGAGAGATAGACAGAATTAGGTTAGGGTTTCATCAATAGTTAAGGGGAAAATGAGAGTAGTCAATTCAGAGCCGCAGGAGCAGAGGAGACAGCGATTCAGAGACGATTAAAGAATGGGTTTGCATTTATTTCTTTTTGGAAGTCAAATTTAGGGTTTGGTGTGTTGCTTGTATAAATAGAAATGAGTAGAGGATGTTTTTGGGTATGCCTGGGCTAGCCAGAGCACCACTTTAGATTCAATTTGTGTTATTTTTGAATGTTCTAATTTAGTTTATCAGGGTGTTGATGAAACCCCTGATTTTCAATGTCAAGCATATCTAGTTAGGTTTTATCCTTGCTGTGTAATATTGTGTAGGATTATTAGTTAAGCGATGAAACTAACAAGCTTGTGATGAGCGGCACTTGTAAGAAGACGGCTCATACTAGGGGATTGCTAGAAAAATCGGTTAATAAACATCTCATTTAGACTTTCATGGGAAAGCTCAAGAATATAGCCTCAATTAGATTGCCTAAACATGGGATTAGAGGTGGATTCACCACCTGTTGCTTTCCATATTTTTACAACCTTAGTTTAGAGTCACTACAACTCGCCCGCTTCGACAAACAACTCAATATTGTGTTACACCTCTTTGAATTCAGTCTAGTAAGCCTTTAGATCAACTTAGCACACCCATTTCTCTGTGGGATCGACCCGTATTTGCTCAGTGCTACATAATCGACACCGTGCACTTGCGGTTTATAACAAGTAGGCATAAAATCAGACCATCTTCTCAGGCCTACCAAGTTTTTGGCGCCGCTACCGGGGACTTGGCGTGTGCCCTGTTGATTTTTGTTCTTGCTTCACTGAAATCCAGTTCACCCTGTACATAATCACGGTTTATTATTGCTTGTAATCCTGTTTTAGTGTAACTTAGCATATTGTTATTCTATTATTGCATTTTAGTTTTTCTTAACTCTATCTGCATCTCATAACCCATACCTTTGTAGCTTTTACAAACTATAACATCTTGCATCTTAGTGTCACTAGTAACTTTTGTTCCCAGTCAGTCCAATTAACCATGACAGCTATCACTTTTCCCTGTGTTAAGTGTTAAGTGTTAATATTCATTTTCCTTGCTATATCCTGCACATTTATGAGGACTGAAATTCCCATTTGAGCTCACAGGTGCATGCTACAAAAGCTAAAGGAAGGAAAGACAAAGAGCAGAACAGTATAGCCATTTTGGCTAAAGCAGGTTGGTCATTCCAAAATCCTGTTGTACTTTATGTCTGTGTGATGATCTCGTGTGCATCTTTGCTAAATTTGAAATTAACGCCGTCTTGAGAAATCACTCCGAGTTGATTGAAAATCTCATAAGCATCACCCGGATTGCATGATAAAACCCTGCTGACAGACCTGCTGTCAACTAGCTTTTTGAGCTTGTTGAGCCAAGTTGTGCATGCTCTAATTGTGAAAACCAAAAACGTCAACCAACCTAGTTGATACTTTGTGTCTTTGTCAAATGTGAAATTTTGTATCTCGGTTGTGCATCATTGTGAACCCTTAAATTCTTGAATGACATAGCAGGCTTGTCAATTTGAACCGATTGCTTCTTTGTAGTTTTGTGTTTATAGCATCACCCACCCCTTGCAACATTTAGTACCATTTTGTGCTTAACCTGTGATAACCTTCTAAGCCATCAGCCCTGTCAACCCTGTGGTATTTTGTGAATTGGCTTTAGCATTGTGTGTGATCTTATAGCATCTGAATGAGTGTTGAGTAACTTGGGTGAGCATAATCGTTTGCCCTGTGCCTTTGCATTTCTTGTCTTTGTTAAGCTTGCAAGTCTCGTGTGATACCCTGTTGTGGTTCTGTGCTGTTAAGCCTTACCTTGCATTGCCCTGTGCTCAGCTCCAGCCCCTGAAGCTGTGAGCTTGAGCTACAGATACCCAAGTCTGCTGCATCAACTGGGCTGGTTGATATCAACTACCCCAGTTGACTCCAACACCTCTGAGCATAACCCTGACCTTGCTTGAGTTGTATACTTGCTCACCTGACCAGTGCTGCATCATTTTTGTGAGCTAGTGTTTACCTGTGTTGATTTCAACAAGTTGTGTTGCGCATACGCAGACTTTGTGCACCGCCGATCTTTGTGACTTGCTTTGTGTGCTAGAAATTACTTGTGTCTTTTTGTGTGAGTGTGTGTTGCTCTAAGTTTGTGCTTAAATTTGAGAAATCAGTATCGTTTCGTGATTTTGTGCTTCTTGTGTGTGTGATTCATTTGCCAACCTGCACAAACTTGCTAAGCTGTGTTGTGCACAAGTTGTGTGCTCTGCCCATATAAACTGAGTTGTGTTGTGTACAGCTTTTGCTTGACCTTGCCAAACTCAGCATATACCCTGTGCTGTGCAACCATTGCATTTGCACATAACCATTAGACCTTCCACTGAGCTGCACACAACCAAGGCTGCATAAGCTGAAGCCCACACAACTGGGGTGTAAGCCTGACCAAGCTGTGCAGCTACAACAACTGGGTTTTACACAACCACTAGGCTTACCACAATCTGGGCTCTGCAAATAAACCAAAGAAGCCCACAAAACCAAACCAACCCAACAAACCAAACCCACTAAAACCGAATTGAGCCCACAACAACCTGGGCTTTGCACACAACTACTGGGCTTTCTACATAAACCAAAGCTTACAAAAACAAAACTGAGCCCATTTTAACCAAACAAAACCCATTTAAACCAAACTGAAGCCCACAACAACAAGCACTTCTGTGGGCTTCGCTTCCCTGTTTTGAGACATCATTGGTTAAACGTGCTTGATGTGTGCTAGGCTATTTGAGTTGCTAGATCATGTCAGGATTTTGGTCTGCAACTGGGGATACAAACAAATCCATTAGAGAGCTTGCTTACGGGCATGCTTCACAATATGAACTCCCCACATACCATAGTGATTTTAGGAAATTTTATGAGCCTTTTCAGGGCCCTGACCTCACATACCCTAATCATTATGAACACATGCATCATCCACCACAGGTTGAAAATGAACAATTTTCTCATACCCAGTCATCACTTTTAGATCAATTAGAAGCTCAAGTATCTGCTTTAGAAAAGCAATTATATGAGAATTCTGTCGAATCTAATTCCCCTAGGCAATATGAAATGTATGCTTGTACCTTATGTGGTAGCTTAGGCCACCCTGCTGAAAATTGCTATATTTTGCATGAGTTTAGGCAGTCTTGGGAAAGCCATGATAACTATTCACACATGCATCATCCATCACAGTGGGAAGTTGAACAATGTTATACTCCCCCAACCCCTTGTATGCAATCACTAATGGAAGAGCTCATAGAGCAAAACAATGATATACTTGGATGGAAAGCATTGCATGAGCATCCCTTCTCTAGTGAACCATATGCACAACCATACACTGAATATGAACCTAATCTAGAGGTAGATGAGTACACTGGAAATGCTCAAATTTTGAATGGGGAGATGAATTTTTGTTATGATGATGATGATGATGATTATGATATGTTAGAAGAGCATGTGTATGCTGAAAATATGATGGAATCTTTGGGTTCAGAGACGTTAGGCGTCTCTTCTGTGAACCCTATGAATGATACTTCTTCTAACATTCATATATGTGATGTTGATTCTGAGCTTGGGTTTGTGAAATTCTTCAGTGAATGTGAGCATGCTACACAACTTGCTTGTGACTTAAGAAAGGATGAATCTTCTGTTGACACTAATGTTCTTTTGGATCATGATATTATTGTTGTGTCTGATTCCCTGCCCTTATCACAATATGTTGCCTGCTCCGATGATTATGACATGGTGATTGATGAATTGTTCTATGCTGGTGAGCACGATTTACTGTGTCGACTTTAGGAAAGTGTGTAATGGTGCAAATGATCTTATACATGAAAACAACTTAGATGTACCTAATCTCTCTCCTAAGGCACAGATTGAAACTCCTCCACCAAACCTAGGTGTAGTTTGTAACAAAATTGCAAAACCAACTTTTCTGAAAATGCCTAACTTAGGCCTAGAGCTTTGTGCTTCCCAAGTCCTCTTGGACTATTTTGCATCAAAGTATAACACCTTTAGGGAATCACAGTTGGAATGTGTATGTCTGCCTGTTCTTAGCAAAACTCATTTTGAGTTAGACCTTTTGCATGATGTACCTTTAAATTTGCAAGATTTTGTGCTCAAAAACACACCTGTTGACAAATTTAGGTTTGGGGGAAAGTCATTCCCATATGCAGCCTTACTTGCACTCTCTTGTTATATTTGTGTAAGGCTGTTGATGTTTGTTTATTTTTTCTATTGGGTTGATCCTCAACTCTTTAGATTGTTGGTATATGGTGAATTTACCTTGTATATAATCCAGTAGGACTTGTTAAATTTTTCTTTCTTGAATCGGTTGAGTTTTCTTGTACATATATTGTGCTAATCCGATATGATCTCCACTGAGAATGTTGGATTCTAGCTTTGATTAATGAAGCTCTACCCTTGCTCCCGCCGACATCGGGTAATCTCTTCCCTTTTCTCTTATCAGCATAGTTCTCTCGGTATGATTTGTTAAATTTTTTCTATCTGTCGACACATTGAGGACAATGTTTGATTTAGGTTTGGGGGTGCATTTGCATATAGAGTTTTTAGTCTTTTTAATCTTTTATTTCAAAAAAAAAAAAAAAAAAAACTCTTTTTGTAAATAAAAACCTCCAATTTTAGAGATTTTAGAGTCACTAGCATGCTTCTAGCTATGTTTACATAGAGAGTCTGACCGAAATAATAGAAATTGGAAGTACTAGAGAACACAATCGGGTTTCTTAGTTGATTAGAGCGTTAAAGTTGGATTTAACCATACCGGAGGGCGAATTAGGTGCTGTTTAGATATTCGGTAGTAGAATTGTGATCACCCATAGTGGAGACTACCCATTTTACATCAAGTGAGGCACCAACCTTCAATTTTTTGCAACTTTCTAGAAAAGCTATTAGAGTGTGTGTCACCGTACGTCAATTAGGGTAGGAATGGTGAGCTACCCAACTTCGCACCAATTTCAAAGACTACTTTTGATCTCTTGAGTGCTAGTTTTTGTCAATCATGAGGGTGACGTCTAAAGATGAAAACTCCTTCTAAATATCGATTTGCGAGTTAGCATCACTCTCTCTCTCAATCAACAGACCCATAGAAACACATCATCGTCAGCAAGCGGAGCAACATCAGAATATTTGAAGAAAAGTTGATATAGTCCAAGGTTTACGTGCAACAAAGAAAAGAAAATAGGATGAGAATTAATGAAGTTTGTGAAAAATTGAGTTTTATTATTTTATTGTGATACTTAAAATAAGAAAAAAAAAAAAAAAAAAAAAAATTGTCAAGTTTTTGTAAAGTTGAAGTTCGTCATCAACGATTGAAGACCAAGACCGAAGATTGAAGACGTTTCTATGGTTTCTTATGAAAGAGTGATATTAATTGCCGATCGAGTGAGAAGGTAAGTGAGTACTCCCACCCTTGCTAATGGTTGATTTCCTTTCTTAGAGATCATCAGAAAAAGATTCTTTTTGTACACACTTCTGTGGAGTCTCAGAAATTATTTCGGAAGGTTATCCTTCTTACCTACAACGTGTGCGGGATTTCTCTCTTTATTCCCGCTGCACACATGAGAGACTAAAAAGCGGTCTTTTTGAGTGCAATTATCATAAAACCCTATTAGTGAGGCGAAGTCGAGGCTTATGATCACAATCGAATCCGAATTCTTTCATATGGTATGGTTACTTCTCGCTCGGCACTTAAGGATGAGAATGCGTTCTTTGGTAGTTCGACTTCTTGTTACTAGCATGCGAAACTCTATGTCCTCATAGCTCCTTGGATGCTTGAGACTCTTTTACACTACGAAGTTGGAGAAGGTTTTGTGGGTACACCTCTTGTAAACCCTCACGAGACTACAACTTGTCCACTAGGGACACCTAGGGGTTTAAAGGCTTAGTGCATACGCTAAATGCATTCGAGAGACCTGCGACAGTGGTATAGTTAGGATTTCTTCATTTCTGTTTCACTTGAGGACAAGTAAAATTCAGGTTTGGGGGTATTTGATGAGTGCCAAATATTGCATATTTATACATCTATTTATTGGCATTTAACTCATCTTTTGTGTTCAGAAATCAGATATTATCCCAGATTCTGTGTTTTCTTTGTTTTCAAGAATAAATATTTGTATTAATTAATTTTGTGTTTTTAGGTAATAAATAAGGTTCGGAGAAACTGAGGAGCCAAAAGAGCGAAGAATTGGAGTCGAGCATCTATGGAGCAGAAAGCCAAAGCCCGCGCGCGCAACAGTTGCAACCCAACAAGTAGCAACTCATCTACAAGACATGGGCTTGAGCTAGACCCGACCCGTGACCCGGATTCGAGCCCGTCCATTCAGAGCCGTTAGATTCGATCTAGTCTTCATAGATTCGCCTCCTACAGTCTTCTTGATCCCACGCCACACCAAAACCGCATTCACCCCGAGCCGTTGAGATTTCTATCTCATCATCACTCGTCCTCATCATCACCGCTACACCTGTTCACAACCAATCCACCTAACCCTATACCCATCGACCTAACCCCATTTCTGTTTTCATCTTCTCTTTCTTCTCCATACCTCCATCAGAGAAAACCCAGAAACCCATCCTTCTTCCTCTCCTCCCATACCGACTGCAGAGCTCCACCTTACCCCCATATCCTGTCACCACAACACCAGCACCGCAGCTACACCAACAGCCGCCTTCACCCCTCCTAATCGCTCTCTAGCTCTTTCGTAGCTTCTTCCCTAGAAGCTAAGAGAGAGATAGACAGAATTAGGTTAGGGTTTCATCAATAGTTAAGGGAAAATGAGAGTAGTCAATTCAGAGCCGCAGGAGCAGAGGAGACAAACGATTCAGACGATTAAAGAATGGGTTTGCATTTATTTCTTTTTGGAAGTCAAATTTAGGGTTTGGTGTGTTGCTTGTATAAATAGAAATGAGTAGAGGATGTTTTTGGGTATGCACAGGCCAGCTGTGAGCACCACTTTAGATTCAATTTGTGTTATTTTTGAATGTTCTAATTTAGTTTATCAGGGTGTTGATGAAACCCCTGATTTTCAATGTCAAGCATATCTAGTTAGGTTTTATCCTTGCTGTGTAATATTGTGTAGGATTATTAGTTAACTGATGAAACTAACAAGCCTGTGATGAGCTGTACTGTAAGAAGACAGCTCATACTAGGGGATTGCTAGCAAAAATCAGTTAATAAACATCTCATTTAGACTTTCATGGGAAAGCTCAAGAATATAGCCTCAATTAGATTGCCTAAACATGGGATTAGAGGTGGATTCACCACCCTGTTGCTTTCCATATTTTTACAACCTTAGTTTAGAGTCACTACAACTCGCCGTCGACAAACAACTCGACAAACAACTCAATATTGTGTTACACCTCTTTGAATTCAGTCTAGTAAGCCTTTAGATCAACTTAGCACACCCATTTCTCTGTGGGATCGACCCGTATTTGCTCAGTGCTACATAATCGACACCGTGCACTTGCGGTTTATAACAAGTAGGCATAAAATCAGACCATCTTCTCAGGCCTACCAACAACTTACCTTCAGAGTTAGGAAATGGACCCATGAAATCAATACCCCACACATCAAACAGCTCAACAATCAAAATGGGTTGTAAGGGCATCATGTTTCTCTTAGAGATACTTCCTAATTTTGGCATCGGTCACAAGCAACACAAAAAGCATGGCTATCCTTAAACAATGTTGGCCAATAAAAACCGCTCTGCAAGATCTTTGCAGCAGTTTTCTTGGCACTAAAGTGGCCTCCACATGCATGGTCATGACGAGAAAGAGATGACATCCCTTTGTTGGTGGGGACACATCTCCTAATGATTTGGTCTTGGCAGTACTTAAACAGATATGAGTCATCCCAAAGGAAATGTTTAACTTCAGCCAAGAACTTAGAACGGTCTTGTTTAGACCAATGCAAAGGCATTCTTCCTGTAGCAAGGTAGTTCACAATATCAGCAAACCACGGCATTTCAGACACAAGCATCAATTGTTCATCAGGGAATGACTCTCTAATCAGCACAGATTCATCAGCAGATTCAACATTCAACCTAGACAAGTGATCAGCAACAACATTTTCTGACCCTTTCTTATCTCGAATTTCGAGGTTAAACTCTTGTAACAAGAGTATCCATCGAATTAGACGAGCCTTAGCATCTTTTTAGACAAAAGATATTTCAATGCAGCATGGTCAGAATATATGATGACTTTAGACCCTATCAAATAAGATCTAAACTTATCTAATGCAAACACAACAGCTAGCAACTCTTTCTCAGTTGTGGAATAATTCGATTGAGCATCATTAAGTGTTTTACTAGCATAGTAGATCACATAGGGGAGTTTGTCTACTCGGCGGCCCAAAACAGCTCCTACAAGACATAGTCGGACACATCACACATAATCTCAAATGGTAATGTCGGTCGGGTGGTCCGACTATAGGGGCGAGATGTAAGGAGAGCCTTGAGTTGCTCCCATGCTTCCTTGCAAGCATCATCAAAGACAAATGCAACATCTTTTGCAAGAAGATTACACAAAGATCTTGAAATTTTACTAAAGTCTTTGATGAATCGGTGGTAAAAACCCGCATGGCCTAAGAATGATCTTATGTCCCTCCGAGAATGAGGTTGAGGCAAGTGTTGAATGAGATCAACCTTGGCTTTGTCTACTTCTATGCCTTTTTCCGAGATGATATGCCCTAAAACAATGCCCGAGTTAACCATGAAATGACATTTTTCCCAATTCAAAACCAAATTCTTTTCCTTACACCTAATCAGCACACGAGTAAGATGATACAAACACTCATCAAAAGAAGACCCAAACACAGAAAAATCATCCATGAAAATTTCAAGAAACTTATCTACCATGTCAGAAAATATGCTCATCATGCAACGTTGAAAAGTAGCGGGTGCATTACACAACCCAAAAGGCATACGACGATAAGCAAATGTTACATAAGGACATGTAAATGTGGTCTTTTGTTGGTCTTCGGGTGCTATGTGAATTTGGTTGTAGCCCGAATAGCCATCTAAGAAACAATAGTGACTATGTTTTGCCAACCTTTCCAGCATTTGGTCAATGAAGGGAAGGGGAAAATGGTCTTTCTTTGTTACTGTGTTCAATTTTCTATAATCAATACAAACTCGCCACCCTGTGGTCACACGGGTGGGGACAAGCTCATTCATCTCATTTTGAACTACAGTAATGCCAGACTTTTTGGGTACTACTTGAATGGGACTGACCCACTGGCTATCTGGAACTGGGTAAATGATACCCGCATCAAGCAATTTCAAAATCTCACCCTTGACAACATCTCTCATATTGGGGTTAAGTCTCCTTTGCATTTCCCTAGATGGTTTAGTATTCTCTTCAAGATTTATGTGATGCATGCAAATTGTGGGACTTATACCTTTAAGATCTGAGATGGTCCAACCAAAGGCTCCTTTATGTTCTTTAAGTACTTCTAAAAGTTGACTTTCCTGTTCTGTGTCTAAACATGATGCAATAATCACAGGTAAAGTATCAGAAGGACCTAAGAAAGCATACTTCAAAGTATCAGGTAATGGTTTCAAATCAAACTTAGGTGGTACATCAAGAGGTGGGGCAGATTTGGAATCAGAGAGTGGAAGTGGTTCCACTGCATTCTGCTATTTAGCAATATCCATGGGTGGAACAGATTCAAGCAAAGAGTGAATTTCACCAATGTACTTAGACTCATAGAGATCTAAGTCAAAGTTATCTACACATGCTTGCAAAGGGTCCACTGACAAAATGTCGGGCAATGAGTCTTGGATTAGACTCTCAATCATGTTAATCTCATGCAAATCAGTGTCATCACAATCAATGGGTTGTTGACTAGTGTTAAAAACATTGACTCTACGGTCATGTTACCAAAAGACAATTTCAACACTCCATTACGACGGTTGATGATGGCATTGGACGTCGCCGAGGAAAGGACGTCCTAAAATCACGAATGTGATTACTTGGGTTTTGCACGGGTTGAGTATCTAAGACGATGAAGTCCACGGGGAAAGAAAAATTTATCAACCTTGATTAACACATCTTCAACAATACCACGGGGGATTTTCACAGATCTGTCCGCTAATTGTAGCGTAACAGGTGTGGGCTTGACTCCCAAGGCCCGTTGCACATACAGTATGGCAATAGATTCACACTTGCTCCTAAGTCTAGTAACGCCTTTTCGACCACATGGTCACCTATGGTGCATGTAATTGTTGGAATACCTGGGTCTCTAAACTTAGTTGGAATCTTGTTTTGGATTATTGAGCTCACTTGCTCAGTGAGAAATGCACGCTTATGCACGTGAAGCTTTCGCTTTTGTGTGCACAAGTCCTTCAAAAACTTAGCATAGGTGGGTATCTGTTTGATTGCCTCGAGAAATGGAATGTTTATGTTAACTCGTTTGAACATTTCCAAAATCTCGTTGTATTGGTTACCCCCTTTCTGCTGCACCAACCTTTGTGGGAATGGACCAACATGTGCAAAACTTGGAAAAGAAATATCTATATCGGTAGGGCTTTTAGTTTTATCAACATGCTCAAATTCTTTTTCTACAGTAGATGTTTTCTGCGGTGTTGTGTGTACTGGTGAGTCTGATTTAGACTCGCTTGACGTGGTACACCTACATTGTTCTCAAAAACTTTACCACTACGGAGAGTGGTGTGAGCATTCACATGACTATGTGAAGTTTCATTGCAGGTTGAAGTACCTGCCTGAAATACATTCTTTGGATTTTGTTGGGGTTGACTAGGAAGTTTGCCTTTTTCTCTCTCATTCAATGCATCACAGATTTGACCCATTTTAAGTTCTAGACTTGTGAAACGTTGGTCGGTGGTTTTCTGAAGTTGTGAAAGATTTTGGGTTAATAGACCAACACAGTCTTCAAAGCTAGGCTTTTTCTCTGAAGTGGTTGAGTGTGCGGTTGTACTTGGGGTTTCTAGGATATGAGTATCCTTGGTTGTTATTTGTTGTTCCCCCTTGTACAGGCCCTTTAGACCATGAGAAGTTAGGGTGATTCCTCCACCCAGGGTTGTAGGTTTGAGAATACGGGTTGTTCTCTTGCCTATGGTACAATGCATTGGCTTGCTCGGTTTTAGACTCTTGAAATGCATGTAGGTCTGGACAGCTGTCCACTAAGTGGTCAGAGCTATGGCATGCGGCACAAGTGGCCATTTCAATTTGGTCACGGAGAGTAGGGGCATTAGATTTTACATTCTTCTGCAACTCAAGCACTTCTATTCTCCTGGCCAAAGATGCCATTTTGCATTTCCCTCAAAGTCAAACTCGATTCTATGGACATTAGCTGCAGGGGTAGTCCTTTTTGGTTCACGGATGGACTCCCACTGTTGAGTCTTTTCAACGACTTCAATTAAGAAAGTCCAAGCCTCATCAGCACTTTTGTCAATAAATGCACCATTGCACATTGACTCAACTGTGGTTCGGGTTCTAACATCTAGACCCTCATACAAGATTTGCACAAGTATCCATTTTTCAAAGCCATGGTGGGGACATTGGAGCAATAATTCATTGAATCTCTCGAAATATTTTGCTAGAGTTTCGTCTTCTAATTGCACAAAACCATTTAGACTTTGGCAAATTATCGCCGTCTTATGGTTGGGGAAAAACTTTTTGAAAAACTCTTTTGTGAGATCATCCCATGTTCTAATGGATTGTGGTTGTAGGGCATGAAGCCATGACTTGGCTTTTTCTTTTAGAGAGAAAAAGGAAACAATCTCGGTTGAGGACTCTTCTGGCATTTGGTTAAAATGCAGAGTCCCACAAATATCTTCAAAATCTCTCACATGATGGTAAGGGTTTTCAGCATCAACCCCTCTAAACACGGGTGTTGATGGTGGGTTTTCATTTGAGGTTAAAATTGTAAAAACCGGAAAAAAAATTATGCGCTGGCATCTTGTAAAAGATAAAGCCATTAATAAGTGTTGGATACTCCCTCACTTAATTCACCAAGAATGGATCATGTGGCAACAATCCCATTTACGTGAATACATGAAATTCCTCCGAGGTTGGAGCATGTGGCAACAATCCCTTCTGTGAATTTCATATCAGCCTTTGTATTTCAGTACTCATTATCGGTGTGGCATGACGGTGAGTGTTACTCTTACGAGTAACACGAACCTCAAGCACTATAATGAAACCATGTCTGAAATACCCGTACGGGATGACTCTCGGTGTGTTATACTAGCCCGATTGAGCCCCTCTCGGTGTGTTATACTAGCCCAATTGAGCATCCGGTGGCCAGTATCGGTCACGGATATGATGCGATCGCGATCATCCAACTCCATAAGCATGATTGGATGACCCCGGATCAATTCCATCACCCCAAGCAGGTATGGAATACCCACGGCCGACCCCGCATGGTCGGTCATTGGCCTAGCTTGCCAAGAAACCGTTCATACCAAGCATTATGGACGGAAAACCCTAAATTAGGGTTTGCGGCATATTACATGTGTTGCAAGCGGTCTCAACCATCCATCTTCGCGGTATAGATGGAGGGTGTAGATGTAGATTCAAAGGGCCCAGAGCATGTCAACACGATCACCGTGGGCCCTCCTACACACTTGACCAATCGGTCAAAACCAACCATGTTTGGTCGTGACAAAATTCTCGCCCAAACAAGAGATGGCGCACGGCTTTGAAACCCAAAATTAGGGTTTTGAGCATCATGAGCGTCCATCTTCTCCGGCACGAATGGAGGGTCCCAGATTAGATTAAACAGGTCCGGTCATACAAGCATGACCACTGTGGGCCCATCTACCTCCTCATGTGTTCGGCCAAGGCATATCATGCCTGGTTAATCCAAAACGTGCGCCCAAACTAGCGTGGCCACGCCTCCCAAACCACTGGCCCGATCTCGACCGCTCAACTTGGCCAGGACGATTTGGGTGGCTCGAGATCATGTTTTAATGGGATATTCGGTATAGGCGTGAACACCAGCCTACCATCTTCACGTCAAACCAATCGGCCAAGACCAGACCAAGTTAGGTCGTCTTGGAACGCCGCAGGAAAAGAGCATGGTGCGCGGCCTTTTGCGGCATCAAATTCCTATTGCAAAATCGATCTCAACCACTCCTCTTTCTTAGGTCAAATTGAGTGGCCTAGATCGCACCTTCGTGGGACGAGTGAGACATGGAAGTGTACACCGGCATGCTATCTACATGCACGCCGGTCGGTCCTCTCGAAGTCCTTCCCATGCTTGGTTTCGAAGAAGCTGAAGAGTGATGCTTGCGCGCCTCTTCAAAACCCTAATTTCATTAACGGTCGCAGATGAGTGTCTCAAATATCATCTCATCCGTCCAACTTCACCAGCCTGGCTATACAACCATGGTCAGGAGTTAATTGGTCAGTGAGGCGTCATTACCTATCACTTTACCACACCATGATGCAGTACCTGCATAAAATACACACGATACTTCACAAGTATCGACTTCCTGAATAACGATTATTTAATTGACATTACATGCTATCTTTCGTGGATCCACAATCCACACGTTCAGCATATCAATCATGTCACAACCGGGGGATACATCTTTGGGGTATTGGTCAAGCGGTTTACGGCGTGCGGCGTGCAACGCGCCATCACAAGAACGTGTTAGGAAGTCATGGACGGTTAGAGATGAACTGGAGAAGTGGGCAAGGCTGGTCGTGTATCACCAACGCACAACTCCACTACTCCATCACTCCACTTCCTCCACTTCCCACGAGAGACGTGAATAAGACTCAATGACTTGTATAAATAGGTTCTCCGCCCTATTTCCAAACAACGGGAGAAAAATAGAGAAAAACAACAATAAAACATCGAGCACATATTTACACCAATCGTAAGCTTGTTCACTTTCCTGTTGCAAGTCATAAGCAAGTTTACACCTTCACATTCTCAACACCTTCTTCGCTTCCCTCCCTAAGATCAACCCCATCTCCTTCACTTTGTGACCGAAACAAGTCTGGAACGGCCATTTCTTGGTTTAGGCCGGACTTGCAGTTGATCTCTCGAATCTACAAGCACTCACCGCGCAGTGCATTTGTTTAAGGTTTAAATTCATTCCTCATCCACACCCCAAATTACCAAATTCTGCAGGAGTAGTTTTCACCCATAAACAATTGGCGACTACAGTGGGAGGTTGATGTCTCGGTTGTAAAGTCAATCTCTTCAATACCGTTCAATCAATTCTGAGATGGTTGGTCTTAGGACCGTGGTAGGCCTGGAAAGTGTATGAATTTATGGCCTACGGGTTATACCGCAAGTGCACGGTGTCTGTTATGAAGAACAGGGCAAATAGGAGTCGAACCACGAGAGACTTGTGGTGCTAATGTTGATCTAAGGCTTACTTGATTTGAATTAGGGGAATGTAACAAGTGTGAGCTAATGTTTTGTGTCGTAAGAAACGACTGAAGTTATTTTAGTGACTCTAAACTAAGGTAAAAGAAATAAAATGTGACAATGGGAAATACCGGGTGGTGAATCCACCACTAGACTCTTTGCTAAGACAATTCAATTCATGTTATGTTCTTATATCTTCTAAGGATGATTCTAAAGAGTAATACATCACTAATCTCACTAGTTCCCCCCTAGTATAGAGTGTCTTATCACAAGTACACTCTATCACGAGGTTCCTTAGTTGCTTGCTAAGCATCACTCATACATTTTAAGCACATACACCTTCCTTGGCAGTTCGATGGGGAATTTGATTAACCTTTCACTCTAACTCTCTCCTAGTATTGCATTTGTCTTCTTACAGTCTGACCAATCACAA
Organism: Papaver armeniacum; assembly: GCA_023531295.1. Classification (NCBI taxonomy): domain Eukaryota; kingdom Viridiplantae; phylum Streptophyta; class Magnoliopsida; order Ranunculales; family Papaveraceae; genus Papaver; species Papaver armeniacum. The sequence goes on from JAJJWW010003037.1 coordinate 145,679, forward strand.
GAGAGTTAGATTAATTAGCTAATTACTTTCCTATTTCTATTAAGCACAATAAGAACAACAACATCAAACTGATTTTCTCAACATAAAATCCAGGTTTCAACAACACCCGGTGATGGAATTAAAACATATTAAGACTACAAATTAAACCCTAATTGATCGCACTTTGGCTAATCCAGCGTCCAATTTCCTCTCTACTCCTCCTATTTATACATGCAACTCCTCAAAGCGACAAACCCTAATTTCATTTAAAAACATAAATTAATTGGAAACTTCTCTCACCCATGTCGCTCATCTACGAATCACGTTCCCCTCTTGTCAAATCGCTCGCATCGACTTCTCATGGCTTCCCCTTGATTTATCAATGAAACCCTACCTATCTCTGTCTAGTTCTCTCTTAGCTCCTAGGAGAGAAGCTACAAAAGGACTAGAAAGTGATGAGGTGAGGTGGTGCGTGTTGGGTCAGTAGGAGATGGTAGAGGGTGGTGGTTTGCGAGCGGATTTGGTATGGTCGGGGCGAGAGAGGGAGAAGGGTTTGCGGAGGGTTGTTGTGAAAGTGACGGGAGAGGAGAGAGAAGAGAAATGAGTTTAGGGTTAGGCTTAGGGGCTTATATAGGGGCTATGGTGTTGAGCAGTACATCGAAGATCGATGGGAACGGCACTTGCGAGGCGTAGGATCTTGCGGGAGAGAGATCGAGCGGTCGAGGTTGGTAGCGGTTGTTGTTGTGATATGGTGTTGCGCGAGTGCATCAAGAGATGATGTATAGTGAGGGCAGCGACCGTAGGATGTGGATGAGAGAGATCTCAACGGTTTGGAGTGGACGGGCTCGGATCGGGTCGCCCAGGTTGCTCCAGCTCAAGCCCATGTCTTGTAGATGAGTTCTACTTGTTAGGTTCTGATTTGTTGCGCGCGAACTTTCGCTTTCTGCTCCATAGATGCTCGACTCCACTTCTTCGCTCTTTTGGCTCCTCGGATTCTCCGAACTTTATTTAGTACCTAAAAATACAAAATTAATTAATACAAATATTTATTCTTGAAAACAAAGAAAACACGAGAATGCGGGATAATATCGATTCTTGAGCACAAAAGATGAGTAAAATGCCAATAAAAAGGTGTATAAATATGCACTATTTGGCACTCATCAAATACCCCCAAACCTGAATTTTACTTGTCCTCAAGTGAAAGAAATGAAGAAATCCTAACTATACCTGTCGCTTGAGTCTCTCGAATGCATTTAGCGTATACACTAAGCCTTTAAACCCCTAGGTGTCCCTAGTGGACGAGTTGTAGTCTCGTGAGGGTTTACAAGAGGTGTACCCACAAAACCTTCTCCAACCCTGGGAGTGTAAAGAGTCTCAAGCATCCAGAAGCTATGAGGACACCAGAGTTTCGCATGCTAGTGTGAGTTAGAACTATCGAAGAACGCATTCTCATCCTTAAGTGTTGGCGAGAAGTAACCATACCATATGAAAGAATTCGGATTCGATTGTGATCATAAGCCTCCACGCTGCCTCACCATTAGGTTTTTATGATAATTGCACTCAAAAAGATCGCTTTTTTAGTCTCTCATGTGTGCGAGCAGGAATAAAGAGAGAAATCCCTGCACACGTTGTAGGTAAGAAGGATAACCTTAGAAATAAAATGCGGAGACTCCACGAAATGTGGACAAAGAATCTTTTTTGATGATCTCTAAGAAAGGAAATCAACCATTAGCAAAGGGTGGGAGTACTCACTCACTTCTCACCCGATCGGCAACTAACATCAATCTCTCATAGGAACCATAGAAACGTCTTCATTCTTCGGTCTTCGGTCTTCACTTGTTTGATGACGAACTTCTAAACTTCACAAAACTTGACAATTTTTAACTTTTCTACTCAAATTCCTTGTTGTTTGGATTTTTCTTTTTACATTCTTCTTTACCATGGTGGTAGCAAAAATAAGAAAATAAACTACAATATTTTTTATTTTATTTTTTATTTTTTTTTTTTGATAAGTGAAAATAAAAATACGAATACAAATAGTGAAACAACTAACTCCATGGACAAAGGACTTTATCACTCAATTTTTCCACAACTTGTATTGTCTTGATTTTATAAATTTTATTAATTCTCATCCTATTTTCTTTTCTTTTTCTTTGTTGCACATAAACCTTGGACTATATCAATTTTTCTTTCCATATTCCGATTGTTCCTCAGGTTGACGATGATGTGTTTCTATGGGTCTTTTTGATTGAGAGAGAGAGTGATGCTAACGGCAAATCGGTATTTAGAAGGAGTTTTCATCTTTAGGCGTCACCCTCATGATTGACAAAAACTAGCACTCAAGAGATCGAAGTAGTGCTGAAAATGGTGCGAAGTTGGGTAGCTCACCATTCCTACCCTAATTTACGTACGGTGACACACACTCTAACAGTTGTTCTAGAAAGTTGCAAAAAATTGAAGGTTGGTGCCTCACTTGATGTAAATTGGGTAGTCTCCACTATGGGTGATCACAATTCTACTACCGAATATCTAAACAGCACCTAATTCGCCCTCTGGTATGGTTAAATCCAACTTTAACGCTCTAATCAACTAAGGAACCCGATTGCGTTTTCGGCACTTCTAACTTTTTATTATTTGGTCAGATTCTATGTAAACATAGCTAGAAGCATGCTAGTGACTCTAAAATCTCTAAAAGTTGGTGTTTTTAAAAAAATATTTTTTTTTTTTTTTTTTTTTTTTTTTTTTTTGAAAATAAAAGATAAATTAAAAGACTAAAAAATCTAAATGCAAAATAAAAACTAAAAACTCTAAATGCAAATGCACCCCCAAACCTAAATCAAACATTGTCCTCAATGTGTCATGAGATAGGAAAAAATTTAAACGATCACATACCGAGAGAACTATCTTTGATAAGATAAAAGGAAAGAGATTGGGATGTCGGCGGGAGCAAGGTTGAGCTTCATTAAGTCAAGGCTAGAATCCAATATTCTCAACGGAGATCATATCGGATTAGCATAATATATGTGCAAGAAGACTCACTTGAATCAAGAAAAGAAAAATTTTAACAAGTCCTCTTGGATATATACAAAGAAAATTCACCATACACTAACGGTCTAAAGAGTTGAGGATCAACCAATAGAAAATATGTACATACATTAACAGCCTTACACAAATATAATATGATAGTGCAAGTAAGACTGTATATGTGAAAAGAGTTTCCCCAAACCTAAACTTGTGAACAGGTGTGTTTGTGAGAACAAAATCTTGCAATTTTAAAGGTACATCATAAAAAGGTCTAACTCAAAATGAGTTTTGCTAATTATGTTGGAGGGACACACACATTCCAACTGTGGCTCCTTAAGAGTGTTATACTTTGATGCAAAATAGTCCAAGAGGACTTGGGAAGCACAAAGCTCTAGGCCTAAGTTAGGCATTTTGGAAAAGTTGGTTTTGCAATTTTGTGACAAACTACACCTAGGTTGGGTGAAGGAGTTTCAATTTGTGACTCGGGGGAGAGGTTAGGTACATCTAGGTTGTTTTCATTTTTAAAATCATTTGTACCATCACACACTTTCCTAAAGTCAAAAGAGGGTAAATCATGTTCATTTTCACGGGATAATTGCACAGGTTCCACATCAATATCACATGCATGAATATCGGAAGAAGCATCATTCATAGGGTTCTGTGAGGAGAGACACTTAATGTCTCTGAACCTAAAGATTCTATTACATTTTCAAAATACACATGCTCTTCATATTCATCATCATCATCATCATCATCATCATAGCAAAAATCCATCTCTCCATTCAAAATTGTAGCATTTTCAGTGTACTCATCTACCTCTAGATTAGGTTCATATTCAATGTTAGTTGCATGAGTAAGACTAGAAACACTATTTTCAATCCTATCATTTTGTAACTCAATCAGGTTCCTTTGAAGAATCATCTTGAGTTGTTCCATTGAAGGAGAGTCTTCAACGTGGGAAATTCATTATCAATGTTATATGGATGGTCATGCATTGCATTCATTTCAAGCCTAGCATTTTGCTCCATAAGTGTTTCCATTGTTGATTGCAAACTAGGAGTTGGGGGAGTATAAAATTGTTCATCTCCCCACTTTGTGGTGAATGATGCATGTGTGGGGTTGATTATGGTCCCAATAGTCACTTCTAGACACTTCGTACATTGGATTATCATGGTTTTCCCTAATTTGTCTAAAAACATGCAAAATATCTTGATGTATTCAACAGGTGGTCTAAGCCACCACATAAGGTGCAAGCATGCATTTCATATTGCCTAGAAAAACTAGATTCGACAGATTGCTTTTCTAAAGCAGTTGCCTATCTAAAAGCGAGATAGTCGAGCTTCTAATTGGTCTAAAAGTGATGGTGGGTATGAAAATTGTTCATTTTCAACTTTGTGGTGGATGATGTATGTGATCATAATGATTAGGGTATGTGAGGTCGGGGCCACCAAGCGGGCCCATAAAATTCCCTAAAGTCACTATGGTAAATGGGGTGTTCATTACTGTGAAAGGTGCCGTAAGAAAGCTCTCTAAGGGATTTATTTGTTCCATCCCCAGATGCAGACCAAAATCCTGACATGGTCTAGCTCTCAAATTGAACTCAAAGCCCAGTGAAGTGGACTAAGTTTGGTTTATTGGGTTTTTGGTTTGTTGGGTTTCATTTGGTTTTGTTGGGTTTTGGTTTGTTGGGATTTGATTTTGGTTGATTGGGCTTCAGTTTGGTTTATTGGGATTATGTGTGGTTGCAGCCCAAAGTGTTTGCAAAACTTAATGGGTGTGGTAAACCTAGTGAAATTGGGTTCTAGCCCAATTGATGTGGGCTTGATTTTGTGCGAGACGGCCAACAGTTTAGCTAATATGGGCTTGGCTGTTAAAGGTTTGCTTCAGCCCAGCTGTGTGGAATTCAGATTTGGTATAAGCCCAGCAGTGTGGCTTGATTGTGAGCAGCCCAGATTAAATGCAAGCTCAGTGCTCGGTGGGCCTCAAAATGTACAGCCCAGGTTGTGTTAGCCCGGGTGGCTGGGCTATAAAGTTTGTTTGCAACCCAGGTTGGGTTCAATGAGCCCAACTGGTGTGGTCAGTCAGCCCAGCTATGAGGCTTCAGTTGTGTGTAAATGCACAGCCCAGCAGAAAGGTTCAAGTTTGTGCACTGGCTAGGCCGGTCTCAGTTCTGTGGGCACAAGATGGCCGAGTCTTTGCAACTCGGTTTAGCTTTATCTTTGGCAGTGCACAAGTACACAGGCTAGTCACAGGTTGACAGCCTAGGTTGGCTTGTCTCACAGAATCTGAGCACACACAGTTACAAATTGGCTCATTGGCAATTTACATGCAGATACTTGCTCCAGTCACAAAGACAAGAAAACATTCACAAAGAAGGACAAGGTCAGTCGACTCAGGGTATGCAAGGAGTTATGCTCTGCTAACTTGGGTTTCCAAGTTGTGACCCAACACTTGCAGCTTCAGGGGGCTAGCAAGGTGGCTCACAAGGTTCTGGCAAATGGCAAACAGGGCTCATGCAAATGGCAATATAGGCTAGCATGCAAGGTGTGTGCATTCTTGAGTCAAATGACAAGTTGGCCCAGCCCCGGCAGGGGAGCTGTGCACAGGCTATGCTTAAGTTTATGCTCAAAGTGTGTGTACTACCTAGCACAGGTTATAGCATGCGTCGCAATGGCTTACAATCTCAGGTATGCAGTTTACATGGCATCATGCATAACATGGTTCACACAGCACAGGGATTACAATATGCAAGGGAGCTCAAGCTTGCATTCAAGGTCTACAAAGCACAGGCGATTCACAATCAACAGTCCTAACACTACGGGGCGATTCAAAGGTCTACAAGCACAAAGGCACCAACCCGAAGTCTTTGCCTTTTCTTCCCCTCCTTGTTTGCACAAAGAGTGCCACAAGTACTTGCTTCACCCGCAATGGCTGTATTGTCTTGCTCTTTGTCCTTCCACAGCAACTATATGCACTGAGCTCAAGAGAAAGTTCGGTGAAGGACAAATAACTCAACACAAATATGTACAGGGGAGAAAGTTCAGTGAAGATGCAAATAGAGAGAACAACTAAATTACACTAACACAAGGTTAAAAATTAACAATGCAAACAATTAAACTTACAATGCTAAGTTACGGATGCAATACTACAAGTTACGAGATGCAATTTATAAGAAAATTAAACTAAGTTATACTACAAGGAAACTAAGTTACACTAGATATGTACGTGGGATGAATTGCAACTCAGTGAAGTAAGCAAAGATCTGGGGCACGCGCCAAGTCCCAAAACAGCGCCAAAAACTTGCAGGCCTCGAAAGATGTTTAAATTACGGCCTACGGGTTATACCGAAGTGCACTGGCGTCACCGGAGACGCGGCAAGTACGGGTCGATCCCACAAGGACTTGTGGTGCTTAAGTGATCTAAGGCTTGGCGATCAATTCCTACGAAGTATTCCCTTTGTCACGCGGGTGACCTGAAATTCGTTCAACGGCGCTGAAAACTTGGTAGGCACCGGAAAGTGTATGAATTTATGGCCTACGGGTTATCGCAAGTGCACGGTGTCTGTTAGAAGCATGGGGCAAATACGAGTCGAACCCAGAGACTTGTGGTGCTAATGTTGATCTAAGGCTTACTTGACTGAATTCAGGGAATGTAACAAGTGATGAGCTAATGTTTTGTGTCGTAGAAACGATCGAAGTTGTTTTAGTGACTCTAAACTAAGGTAAAAGAAATAAAATGTGACAATGGGAAATACCAGTGGTGGTGAATCCACCACTAGACTCTTTGCTAAGACAATTCAATTCATGTTATGTTCTTATATCTTCTAAGGATGATTCTAAAGAGTAATACATCACTAATCTCACTAGTTCCCCCTAGTATAGAGTGTCTTATCACGGTACACTCTATCACGAGGTTCCTTAGTTGCTTGCTAAGCATCACTCATACATTGTTAAGCACATACACCTTCCTTGGCGATTCGATGGGAATTTGATCAACCTTTCACTCTAACTCTCTCCTAGTATTGTTTGTCTTCTTACAAGATGCCCAATCACAAGAGAGTTAGATTAATTAGCTAATTACTTTCCTATTTCTATTAAGCACAATAAGAACAGCAACATCAAACTGATTTTCTCAACATAAAATCCAGGGTTTCAACAACACCCCAGCTGATGGAATTAAAACATATTAAGACTACAAATTAAACCCTAATTGACTGCACTGGCTAATCCAGGCGTGTCCAATTTCACTCTCTACTCCTCCTATTTATACATGCAACTCCTCAAAACAGCAAACCCTAATTTCATTTAAAAACAGAAATTAATTGGAAACTTCTCTCACCCATGTCGCTCATCTCTGAATCACGTTCCCCTCTTGTCAAATCAGCTCTGCATCGACTTCTCTGGCTTCCCCTTGATTTATCAATGAAACCCTACCTATCTCTGTCTAGTTCTCTCTTAGCTCCTAGGAGAGAAGCTACAAAAGGACTAGAAAGTGATGAGGTGAGGTGGTGCGGCTTGGGTTGTCAGGAGATGGTAGAGGTGGTGGTTTTGCAGGCGGCGACTGGTATGGTCGGGGCAGAGAGGGAGAAGGGTTTGCAGAGGGTTGTTCTGTGAAAGTGACGGGAGAGGAGAAGGGAAGAGAAATGAGTTTAGGGTTAGGCTTAGGGCTTATATAGGGGGCTATGGTGTTGAGCAGTACATCGAAGATCGATGGGAACGCTGCACCGAGCGTAGGATCTTGCGGGAGAGATCTGAACGGTCGAGGTTGGTAGCCATTCTGTTGTGATATGGTGTTGCGCGAGTGCATCAAGAGATGATGTATAGTGAGGGCAGCGACCGTAGGATGTGGATGAGAGAGATCTCAACGGTTTGGAGTGGACGGGCTCGGATCGGGTCGCGGTTGCTCCACTCAAGCCCATGTCTTGTAGATGAGTTGCTACTTGTTGGGTTGCAACTGTTGCGCGAGGCTTTGGCTTTCTGCTCCATAGATGCTCGACTCCACTTCTTCGCTCTTTTGGCTCCTCGATTCTCCGAACTTTATTTAGTACCTAAAAATACAAAATTAATTAATACAAATATTTATTCTTGAAAACAAAGAAAACACGTAACTGGGATAATATCTGATTCTTGAGCACAAAAAGATGAGAAAAATGACAATAAAAAGGTGTATAAATATGCACTATTTGGCACTCATCAGAGACCGCTTCTGACAGTCTCAAATCGATGGCTCCTCCAACGGAGAATACCCCTCTCCTAATGGTGTATCAACAGCATAATCGAAGACTTCCGATATGCAGCTTAACTAGCACGGTGTAAGGAGATTCACACGAAGAACATGGAGCTAATCAAAGAAGCGGTAAGCAGCATACTTGATCTCTCATCAAGATGACGTCGAGAAATGAGCATTCAGGAGATTTCTACACCGGGGACTAATTCCCCTCGGATCAACGTTTTACTACGAACCGAGGAGACCGGTAGATCGAAGCGGCATCTCTAGTAGAAAGCTTTGTGTGAACTCTTGCACCTCTCGAGGAATCAACGGGGCAGAGATGTTTGCTGCAATTAATAAAATAGCTCGGATGCACACCTGGACTCCTTCTCGTCCAGAAGTCTAGCTGCGTCGGAAATATCGTAGAACAATGTCACATTTACGGAAGACGACATGATGGCAGAGGAGGGTCACAACCGGGCCCTATGGTAGGCCTGAAGATGTGTATATAAATTATGGCCTACGGTAATACCGCAAGTGCAGTGTCTTGGTTGTAGAATCAGGCACGTGAGTCGAACCACGAGAGACTTGTGGTGCTCTTGTATTGATCAAAGGCTTGCCTAAACTGAGTTTCAAGTGACAGAGTAACAAAAGGGTTGTAACATAGATATTTTTGTGCCAATACGGCTGATTTTTAGTGAAGAGAACCTAAACTAAGGTAAACAGTGAGATAAAGTGTTACTAAGGTCTCCAAATCCACCACTAACTCCTATTGTGTGTCAACTCAGTTGAGCTTTCTTGTCCTGTGACTGATAATGGCAGGGTGTCAAATCCACCATCTATCTAAGGGGTTTCTCCATGTAAAGCTTCAAATAACTTTGAGGGTACTAACCCGAGCATTAGTTATCTAATCAAGTATAACTAATCAAAGGAATTAGCATTTGGGTCTAATGCTTGAGCTGAAGCCTAGCCAATGCAGTTTAAGCCTAACTACAATGCATACATGATATGCACTTGTGGAGAGTAAAGCAATGGAAAGCTAAAATTGAAGTTGTCTGATATAAATTAGCACTCAAGAATAGTTCAACAGAATTTAACACAACATGGAAATTAGGTTTCAATGAAACCCTAGCAAATTAAACTAAAACAACAAATAACAACAATTAAATCTAATTGACAGCACTGGCTAATCCAGGCGTGTCTGAAAACATGTTCTTCACTCTCTATTTATACATGCGACGACCCAAAATTCCCAAACCCTAATTTAATATTAAAATAGAAATTTAATGAAAATAAATTGAACCCATACTCGATTCGCGTGTGAATCGAGCTTTCCTCTGCTCCTCTAGCTCGAGACATCCTACCCTTGATTTGTTGTAACCCTAGTTTCGATTGTCTTAACCCTAGCTTCTAAGGAAGAAGCTACTGATGGAGACAAGTCAAAACGAGGGTGGCGGAGTAGGTGGTTGTGTTGTGTCGAGGAGATGATGGAGTTGGTGGTGTAGGTGGGCTGCCGGCAGGAGACGGTGGCAGGAGATGGTCGGGGGAGGGGATGGTAAGGTTGCAGAGGTAGGGGGAGAAGAAAGAGAGAGATGGATAGAAATGGGTTGGTTCGATTAGGGTATAGGGTGTGGGTCTCTTTCTTGTGAAGCGGTGCATATTTGTTTGATGAGAAGCTGCAGAAGCGTTGGATGAAGCTGGTGTGGATCTGACGGCCGAGAAAGGTAGCCGGTTTTGATGTGATTCGATGTTGCACGGAGCATCAAGAGATGATGTATAGTGATGGAACGACCGTAGGATGCAGCTGGGAGAGATCTGGACGGCTCGGAGTGAGCGGGTCTGGATCCGGGTCATGGGTAGCTCTAGCCCATGTCTTCTTTGTTGGGTTGCAACTGATTTGCGTGTGGGCTTTGGCTATCTGCTCCATAGATGATCGACTCCAATTCTTCGCTCCTTGGCTCCTTAGTTTCTCCGGACTTTATTTATTGCCTAAAAATACAAAATTAATTAATACAAATATTTATTCTTGAAAACAAAGAAAACACAGAATCTGGGATAATATCCGATTTCTAAGCGCAAAGATGAGTAAAATGCCAATAAAAAGGTGTATAAATATGCACTATTTGGCACTCATCAAATACCCCCAAACCTGAATTTTACTTGTCCTCAAGTGAAAAAATTAAGAAATCCTAACTATACCACCGTCATTTGGTCTCTCGAATGCATTTAGCGTATGCACTAAGCCTTTAAACCCCTAGGTGTCCCTAGTGGACGAGTTGTAGTCTCGTGAGGGTTTACAAGAGGTGTACCCACAAAACCTTCTCCAACTTGAGTGTAAAAGAGTCTCAAGCCTCAAGAAGCTATGAGGACATAGAGTTTCGCATGCTAGTAAGGTAAGTTAGAACTATCGAAGAACGCATTCTCATCCTTAAGTCTTTGAGCGAGAAGTAACTATACCATATGAAAGAATTCGGATTCGATTGTGATCATAAGTCTCAACTTCTGCCTCACCATTAGGGTTTTATGATAATTGCACTCAAAAAGATCGCTTTTTAGTCTCTCATGTGTGCAGGCAGGAATAAAGAGAGAAATCCTGCACACGTTGTAGGTAAGAAGGCTAACCTTCCGAAATAAAATCTGGAGACTCCACAAAGTGTGGACAAAAAGAATCTTTTTCTGATGATCTCTAAGGAAGGAAATCAACCATTAGCAAGGGTGGGAGTACTCACTACCTTTTCACCCGATCGGCAATTAATATCACTCTCTCATAAGAACCATAGAAACGTCTTCAATCTTCGGTCTTGGTCTTCAAATGTTGATGACGAACTTCTAAACTTCACAAAACTTGACAATTTTTAACTTTTCTACTCAATTTCCTTGTTACTTGGAATTTTCTTTTTTACCATGGTGGTATCAAAACTAAGAAAATAAACTACTTTTTTTTTTTTTTGTTGTTGTTTTTTTTTTTTTTTTTTTTTAAGAACTTCACTATATACATTAATTGAAAATAAAAACAATAAAACTACTAACTCCATGGATGAAGGACTATATCACACAATTTCCATAACTTGTATTGTCTTGATTTTACAAACTTCATTAATTCTCATCCTATTTTCTTTTCTTTTCTTTGTTGCACGTAACCTTGGACTATATCAACTTTTCTTCAAATATTGATGTTGCTCAGTTATTTGACGATGATGTGTTTCTATGGGTCTTCTGATTGAGAGAGAGAGAGATGCTAACGGCAAATCGGTATTTAGAAGGAGTTTTCATCTTTAGACGTCACCCTCATGATTGACAAAAACTAGCACTCAAGAGATCAAAAGTAGTGAAAGTGGTGCGAAGTTGGGTAGCTCACCATTCCTACCCGGAATTTACGTAAGGTGACACACACTCTAACAGACTTTTCTAGAAAGTCGCAAAAAATTGAAGGTTGGTGCCTCACTTGATGTAAAATGGGTAGTCTCCACTATGGGTGATCACAATTTCTACCGAATATCTAAACAGCACTAAATTAAGCCCTCAGGTATGGTTAAATCCAACTTTAACGCTCTAATCAACTAAAGGAACCCGATTGCGTTTTAGGGTACTTCCAAGTTCTGTTATTTGGTCAGAATCTCTATGTAAACATAGCTAAAAGCATGCTTGTGATTCTAAAATCTCTAAAAGTTGGAGGTTTTACAAAAAGAGTTTTTGAAATTTTTGAATTTTTGAATTTTTTTTTTTTTTTTTTTTTTTTTTTTTTTGAAAATAAAAGATTAAAAAGACTAAAAACTCTAAATGCAAAAATATGCAAATGCACCCCCAAACCTAAATCAAACATTGTCCTCAATGTGTCGACATATAGAAAAAATTTTAAACAGTCACATACCGAGAGAACTATCCGATAAGAGAAAAAGGAAGAGATTCTGGGATGTCGGCGGGAGCAAGGTTGAGCTTCATTCGTCCAAGGCTAGAATCCAATATTCTCAACGGAGATCATATCGGATTAGCATAATATATGTGCAAGAAGACTCAACCAGAATGAAGAAAAGAAAAATTTAACAAGTCCTACCGGATATATACAATGAAAATTCACCATAAACCAACATCCTAAAGAGTTGAGGATCAACCCAATAGAAAATATGTACACACATTATGACCTTACACAAATATAATATGAGAGTGCAAGTAAGACTGCAAATGGGAATGAGTTTCCCCAAACCTAAACTTGTGAACGGGTGTGTTTGGGAGCACAAAATTTTGCAATTTTAAAGGTACATCATGCAAAAGGTCTAACTCAAAATGAGTTTTGCTAAGAACAGGCAGACATACACATTCCAACCGTGGTTCCCTAAAAGGTGTTATACTTTGATGCAAAATAGTCCAAGAGGACTTGGGAAGCACAAAGTTCTAGGCCTAAGTTAGGCGTTTTTCAGAAAAGTTGGTTTTGCAATTTTGTAACAAACAACACCTAGGTTTGGTGGAGGAGTTTCGATTTGTGACTCAGGAGAGAGGTTAGGTACATCTAAGTTATTTTCATGTGAAAAATCATTTGTACCATCACACACTTTCCCAAAGTCAGGAGAGGGTAAATCATGTTCACTAAAGATAGAACAATTCATCAATCACCAAGTCATAATCATCAGAGCGAGGCAACATATTGTGATATGGGCGGGGAATCAGACACAACAATAATATCATGATCCAAAAGAACATTAGTGTCAATGAGAAGATTCATCTTGTCTCAAGTCACAAACAAGTTGGGAAGCATGCTCACATTCACACTGAAGAATTTCAAAGCCAAGCTCTTAATCCATATCACATATATGAATGTTAGAAGAAGTGTCATTCATAGGGTTCACGAGAAGAGAAGACAAACGTCTCTACGAACTCAAAGATTCTATCATATTATCGCATACACATGCTCTTCTAACATATCATATTCATCATCATCATCATCATAACAAAAATGCATTTCCCTATTAGCATTTCTAGTGTACTCATTTTCCTCTAGATTAGGTTCATATTCGGTGTTAGTTGCATGAGTAGGAAGAGAAACACTATTTTCAAGGTTTTCTTTATTAGGGACAATAATCATTCTATCATGAGTTGCCTTCCATTCTTCTTTTCCAAATGAATCAAAGGTTCATCTTTAAGAACATGTGACATTGTTCAATGGAGGGAGAGTCTTCAATAGTGGGTATGCATGTGTCATATGAATCATTAAATGGTTGTGCACATGGTTCACTAGAGAAGGGATGATCATGCATGTTCTATATGGATGGTCATGTATTGCATTCAGTTCAAGCCTAGCATTTTGCTCCATGAGAGTTTCCATTAGTGATTGTAGACAAGGAGTCGGGGGAGTATAAAAATGTTCAACTCCCCTTTGTGGTGATTGATACATGTGCTCATGATGGTTAGGGTATGAGTACTCAAGGTCGGGGGCCACGAGAAGGCTCATAATATGCCCTAAAATCATTATGGTCTGTGGGGTTTCATATGGTGAAGCATGCCCGTAAGCAAGCTCTCTAAGGGATTTGTTTGTTCCATCCCAGGATGCGGACCAAAATCCTGACATGGTCTAGCTCTCAAATTGAACTCAAAGCCGAGTGAAGTTTATGTGGGCTTAGTTTGGTTTATTGGGTTTCATTTGGTTTTGTTGGGAAAGTTTGGTTTATATGGGAAACCCAGGTGGCTTTGGTTTGTTTGGGATTTGGTTTCAATGGGATTCAGTTTTGTGTGGGCTTCAGCATTGGCTTGTTGGGACTGTGTGGCCCAGTGAAACTGTGGGCTCAGATTGGCAGTATGTTAACAGCCCAGGTTTGGTTTTTGTTAAGTGGGCTAGGCTGTGTAGAGCCGAGGTTGTGTCGACCCGATAAAAGTACACGGCCGGCTGACAGATGTGGGCTTCAGTTTAGTTTAAGCCCAGATAGTGTGGGAAGGCTAACAGCCCAGTTTGAGTTCTGGTGGGCTCAGTTGATTTGCAGCTGAGGTTGAGCCCAATAGATGGCAACTCAGTTATGGACACTGGGCTTCAGATTAAGCACGGCCAGTGGCGGAATTTCGGTTGTATCTTTGGTTGTTTTTGTGCGGTGGTGTATGCACAATTTGGGCAAGCTCACACAAAGACAAGTTATGTGTGCAGCTCAGAAGTAGCACAACTCACCTAAATTGTGACCCCATTCATAAACAAAGACAATTTATATGGATGCACAAGAAAACAGGCAATGGTTTATATAAGCTCGGATGCTCTGGGTTGCGCACCATTTGTTGCTATCGCCCAAGGCAAGGCAGCAACAGGGGCTGCGTTATGCTCAGGGCAGAGAGCTCATACAATGCAGGCTGGTTCACATGTATTACAAGGTTCAGATGGCAACAAACCATTCAGATGCCACAGAGTTCACACATACACAAGTGATATCGGTTCAAAGGTGCAACAGGTGAGCACTTTGACTTCAAAATTCACAGATGAGCCTAGCACTAGCAGCTTCAGTTGTGGCTTAAAATTGCCTAGCAACATGCAGTTTTCAGTTACAGCTAACTTGGCTTCTAAGCTGTGGCTACAATCTTGCAGCTTCAGGGTTTGCGAGCTAAGCTCGGGGGCTAGCGGGCAAAAACTGTCAGAGTTTCAAGATGCTTTCAGTCCGAGTAAAGCAAGTAAGCTCAACATGCAAGGTAAAGCAAGTACAGGGTTCAGCAAGGCAATTGTTGGCTACCAGTTGACTGAATTAAAGCATGTAAAGGTCAAGGCAATCACAGTTGTGACAGTTTAGAGTCACCAGGTTGCACAGGTTACACACAATCATGCTCAGGTTGCACACAATCATGAGTCAAAGCTATTCTATCATGCTCGAGTTTGCACAAAATAGTGCGGGCTTGGCACAACTTTAGTTAACTCAGGTGTGTCAACAACCTTGGTGGACTGAGTAGATTATATAAGGTGCAGGCAGCTAGCCTAGCATGCAAAACACGGTTCACACATCACGGGAGTTACTAACCTCAAGTTTGGCAAAGACGGTTATGCCTTGGTTGGCTCGACCTTGGTTGCACTGTCGACCAAGATGGTATCTTCTTTGCACTATGCTCAGCTGTAGTGTAGAGGTTGCTCGATTGCAACACAAGCACAGAAAGATAACAACAAGCTCAACAGGTACCACAGGGTGGTTTAGCTTCTCCACAAAGACAGAGGTGCAAAGCGACTTAGCTTGTACTGTTAGCTTGATGAAGGATTTAGTTCTTTGACCGACGGGGGATTAAAGAGTTACACTAAGAAAATAAGCTAAGTTACAATGCAATAAATAACTTACAGAGTAGTTTACAAAAAAATTTAAACTAATCAAAGATTGATAGACAAATGTAACATGGATATGTACAGGGGAGAAAATCAGTAAAGCTTAGCCGAAAATCGATAGGGCACGCGCCAAGTCCCCGGCAACGGCGCCAAAAACTTGGTAGGCCTGAAGATGTGTATATAAATTATGGCCTACGGTAATACCGCAAGTGCACGGTGTCTTGGTTGTAGAACTGGGCACGTACGAGTCGAACCACAGAGACTTGTGGTGCTCTTGTATTGATCAAAGGCTTGCCTAAACTGAGTTTCAAGTGACAGAGTAACAAAAGGGTTGTAACATAGATATTTTTGTGCCAATACGGCTGATTTTTAGTGAAGAGAACCTAAACTAAGGTAAACAGTGAGATAAAGTGTTACTAAGGTCTCCAAATCCACCACTAACTCCTATTGTGTGTCAACTCAGTTGAGCTTTCTTGTCCTGTGATCGATAATGGCGGTGTCAAATCCACCATCTATCTAAGGGGTTTCTCCATGTAAAGCTTCAAATAACAAATGAGGGTACTAACCCCAGAGCATTAGTTATCTAATCAAGTATAACTAATCAAAGGAATTAGCATTTGGGTCTAATGCTTGAGTGAAGCCTAGCCAATGCGGTTTAAGCCTAACTACAATGCATACATGATATGCCTTTGTGAGAGTAAAGCAATGGAAAGCTAAAATTGAAGTTGTCCGATATAAATTAGCACTCAAGAATAGTTCAATGAATTTAACACAACATGGAAATTAGGGTTTCAATGAAACCCTAGCAAATTAAACTAAAACAACAAATAACAACAATTAAATCTAATTGACAGCACTGGCTAATCCAGGCGTGTCTGAAAACATGTTCTTCACTCTCTATTTATACATGCACTGACCCAAAATTCCCAAACCCTAATTTAATATTAAAATAGAAATTTAATGAAAATAAATTGAACCCATACTCACGATTCGCGTGTGAATCGAGCTTTCCTCTGCTCCTCTAGCTCTGAGACATCCTACCCTTGATTTGTTGTAACCCTAGTTTCGATTGTCTTAACCCTAGCTTCTAAGGAAGAAGCTACTGATGGAGACAAGTCAAAACGAGGGTGGCGGAGTAGGTGGTTGTGTTGTGTCGGAGATGATGGAGTTGGTGGTGTGGTGGGCTGCGGCAGGAGACGGTGGCGGGGAGATGGTCGGGGGGAGGGGATGGTAAGGTTGCAGAGGTAGGGGGAGAAGAAAGAGAGAGATGGAGAGAAATGGGTTGGTTCGATTAGGGTATAGGGTGTGGGTCTCTTTCTGTGTGAAGCGGTGCATCGAAGATTTTTGATGAGAACGGCCACCGAGCGTTGGATGAAGTGAGTGTGGATCTGACGGCCGAGAAAGGTAGCTGGTTTTGATGTGATTCGATGTTGCACGGAGCATCAAGAGATGATGTATAGTGATGGAGCGACCGTAGGATGCGATCTGGGCGAGATCTCAACGGCTCGGATGAGCGGGGTCTGGATCCGGTCATGGCTAGCTCTAGCCCAAGTCTTCCTTGTTGGGTTGCAACCGATTCGCTTGTGGGCTTTGGCTATCTGCTCCATAGATGCTTGACTCAATTCTTCGCTCTTTTGGCTCCTCGATTCTCCGAGCTTTATTTATTACCTAAAAACACAAAATTAATTAATACAAATATTTATTCTTGAAAACAAAGAAAACACAGAATCTGGGATAATATCTGATTTCTAAGCGCAAAAGATGAGTAAAATGCCAATAAAAAGGTGTATAAATATGCACTATTTGGCACTCATCACCCATCCTTTGTGAAGCTTTAACCGTGCTTGCTTTCTTGAGAGAATGATTTTTTTTATTTGGTTGCTGGTTTGTGTAGATTTTTCCAAAGGAATGGGGGTATTATATAGAGATAAATCTCCAACGGTCTTATTTTTCAAAAAACTAGCCGTTTTTTTGAATTTAACAACTACCGGCATAGTCGGTATTATAGATTGAATGCGGGTTCCCGTTACCGGCGTTTCAAAGTGTTTTGAAACCATGCCGGTATTGGTTGCATATTTGGCCCAATCTCTGTTAAAAAATTTCCTAGTACCGGCACTGTAAGCTTATGATAAACCATGCCGGAAGCATAAGCCGGCATCCTATTTCACAGATACTACAATGCCGGTTGTGGCGATTTTCAAAAAAACTAGTCGTTGACGTTTTTCTCTATATAAAGAGAGCTAATTCTTGGACCCAAAAGACAAAAACTCGTGTTCTTATATATCTCCTTGAGCCTCTTTACTTTGAAACCATAAACCCTAGAATAATCATCAATAAATAAATTAGTATAGTACCTAATCCACCATACAACAAATGGCATCGTTCGACTCGGAGGAAGATTTAGCAATCACCCAAGCATGGTACGCCGAAACTCGTCCTTCAACTATAGATAGCAGCACGTGGGATTCCATGTGGTTGAAGATGTTTAACAAATTTATTCACGATTACGGTAACCCGAAAGGAAGAACTGCTCAACAAATCGAGCAACGACACGACATCATCCTAAATACAGTGGTTGAGTATCTAAAAATGAAACACTGGATCGAGCACGCAAGCCACAATAGATTGTCCCCTCAACAACTCGTAAGTATCTTTATGATTAGTTGGACACCATCTACTCTTTTTCAAATTTTATGTAACAAACAAAGTTTGTGTGTTGTTTTTGTAGCTTGAAGCCGTGAAAACGCGTTACTTACAAGAAAAGGGAGAACCATGCATGTTTGAAGACAACGTGAACCATATTGTAACCAAAGTCACGGAGTACCACGGTTGGGTGAATCGGAAACGGATTCTTCTTAAGAAGATTGATAGTTTAGTGTTATTTTCTTAGGTTTTTAGGGTATCCAGTTAGGTATTTCGTAAGGTTTTGTGGGTATATCTCTATGTAAGCCCTCACAAGACTATAACTCGTCCACTTGGGCCACCAAGTGGTTTAAAGGTTTGATGCACGTGCTAAGTGCATTCGTTGTTCCGTCGACAAGGATTACGTTCGAAATAAATTATAGTTCCGGCTTAGTATGTAAACATATTTCAATTGCCAAATGGTTCCGGCGTGCATTGTAGTATATTAATCTATGCTGGTATTAAGTGCCGACATGTAGGTTAAGCTTATACCAATGCCGGATCGTTCAAAATTCAGCGCCCAACGACTATTTTTTTAAACCATAAACCGGCTTTATAGTGTCGGCGTTGATTTTAGTTCACTGCCAATGCCGGCACTAAATAGCCGTTGTGCAATCATCTATATAATGCAATTGATTCACCCATTTCACTTGATACCTCCAATGACAAATCCATCAGCAACTACCGATTTCATCATTGCCATGGAAAAAGACAAACTTAGGAAAAACAAACTATCCACTCCGATGGGAAATCAATTTTCATCCACCACCAACTCAAATCCATCAACAAAACCGATTTCATCATTGCCATGGAAAAAGAAAAACTCAAGAAGAACAAACTATCCACTCCGTTGGGAAATCAATTATCAACCACCAACTCAGTTTCCTTATACTAGAAAAACTAAAAGGAAGGGAGAAACCACCAAGTCAATTTCCGCAATGGAAGAAGAGATACTTAAGAGGAAAAGAGAAGAATAAGAGGAAGCAAAGCTTGAACATTATCGCAAAGAAGCTAAAGAAATCCTTGAACGTCAAAAATAATCTAAGATGAAGCGGATGTCGAGGAAGAAACCGAGTGGATTAAAAATTACTACATAGTATCGGATTTCTAGGAAGATCACCGCCCTTCGAATCTTTTTTGGGGTCTTGTTAGGACTGGTCCTTACATGAATAACTACTTGGAAGGTAAGAAATGCTGAATTGATTACGGTGATCTCTATGTACAAAATCGAACAATTGCACTCATAAAGTTATGTCGCAAATACAACGAAGTTTCTTGCAAGATATGAGGGAATAGGTTTCAAGCTCGTGGACGCATATACCAAGTGGAGAAAAGAGCCTTTTAGGCATTTGAAGTTGCTTTGCTTATTGAATCTCGTTCCAAGAAATGATGTTAGTTGCAATTGGTTTGGGTTAATGTTTTTAAGTTTATTTCCTTAAGATTATGTGGTTAATGTTATTTATTTCATCAATTTTCTTTCCCTACCGCATTGAAAAATACACCAAATACTATACCGCTACCCGTGCCTCCGTTGAATTGTGATCACCAAAACTTATTGTCGAATACCGGCATTGAATTGTTCCATTTTTCCATGCCGGCATTCCGATTCAAGTTATAAACACAAGTTATGTGGCGATTAAAAACTCATTCATTCCACTTATTTGATTTACAAACTATTTTATCCCACTTATTTGACGGTTACAAAATCCTTAATACCAGTTTATGTGTCGGTTACAAACTCCTTCATTCTATTTAAGTGACTCGGTTATAGGAAGGAAATCATTCATTCTCCATTTTTATTCAATCTCCCTTTTGTTTCATCTTCTATATCAAAGACAATGGGTCGTCGCAAACCTCGTAAAAAACCCATACCCAATCAAGAATCTGTTGATGAAGGTGGTAAATCGAAATCAAAAGCGCAAGAACCACTCAAGAGTCGATGGTGAGGCGAGAATAACAAATTTGCTTAGGTAAATGATGTATATGTTGAATTGAAGTTTTTAATTTTAGGGTTTATCCCATAGGAGAAAACACAAAGTGAAATTATGTTGTTTAGTCTTTCTACTACACTAAAAGTAATTTTTAAAATTCCAATTTGAAGCTCAGTTGCATGTTTGATTCGCGGTGGAATACAATTCGAAAATCATGCCAGATTATATGTCTTGAATCCCGATTTTATTGCATGCGCTTACGGTGCATACATATTTAATTGAATACCATGCCGGTATCATGTCTCGGCTTTGTATATTTCATCAATACTATGCCGTTTTCATTAGCCTATTTTGTTAAAATCTCTGTACTAAAATCCCACAGGACCGGCATTTAAAATTTCTATATAACAATGCCGGTCCTCAATGTCGTCATTGTCGATATGTTAACTTACTATGCCGGTTTTTCATTGCAAAAAATGTTCATTCTCTCGTCTAAAATTCAAAGACAACCGCATGGTATTTTAATTGATTAGAATGCCGGCACCTTTGCCGGAACTTATGTTAAGTTCGATTTCTAGCCGGAAGCCAACGTATATAACTCAGTTTACATATTGAAATATAAGTCTAGAGCAGTTAAAAAGAACAAAGGAAAAGGCAAAGTTGTTTTAGAAGCAAAAAGTAAGTCTTCTCGACGTAGCCGTCCTGATCCGGCTACTGCTAAGGTCACAATTCGAGATCAACCTATAAGCTACCTAACCAGCAGTGATGATGATGATGAGTGGGAAACATATCATGTACCCGAACGAGCAGGTGGCTCATCCTCACAAGCAGGTGGCTTAGGACAGACTGATGTCGGAGTTGAAGCCCCTAAGGATAATGAAAAGGCACCCCCAGCCCACTTTCCTGATAAGTATCACATGATTTCAGACCGCAATGATGGCAAACATTGGGGTGAACCGATAAAACCCGTAACTCTTATTTGCCTACAAACACTCTTGGGCTCATTTGGATCTATCAAACTTATGTAAGACGTTTGCATCTTGATATTATATTATTTATTTGTGATCAAGTGAATTTAATTTACTTTGGTGTGTTTTAATAGGACCACAAGAACGCCTTCCGTGTTAGCCGCCATCAACAATCGGATGTATGGCCTTTGAAGCTTGAGTGTGACGCTGTTAAAGCAAAGAGTCAAAGCATCCGGTTGTATCCCGCGATAAAAAATTATGTGGCCACCGATACCGTCACGGCGAATCGCTTTTTGGAGAGGTTTTTGGTGAAACTGATACCATGCATTTTCCTTTTGGCGAGATGACCATCATCCCTAAAGATGTCCAAAGGATAATAGGTCTTGAGGTTCTTGGGAAAGCCGTTAAGGTAGGAGATGACTCTAAGGACTTGGAATGGGACAAGATCTATGAGCCGACTAAAAAAGTTGTTTGGATGGGACAAGGAAACCACTTTGGCAAATATGTACAAGACAAGGCGTTCTCGGACAAAGACTATCACATTCACAAACTCGTTGAATTGTTTGGGAACACGAAGAACAAGGAATTGAATCCCGAACAAGTCCAAAGAACCGCCGCGGCTTATATGTTGTTCATCTTGGGCTCAGCTGTATTCCCTGACGCCAATGGTAATAGGGTGCATATGAACAACCTACAATACTTGGATCCGTTGGAAAAGGTTCATGAGTATTCATGGGGCATCGCTTTCTTGGCACATTTTTTGGCAGTAAATGCGTCAAGCATCTAAGGCGAACGTCACAATTTAATGGGAATTTCACTGTACTTCAGGTATAGTCAACTACTTATTTTTTTTATTGTTGTCATTAAATTTGTTAGTTTCCAATTTTTTATTTTCTTATACATTTCATTGGAACGATCTTTCATTGGCGTAGGTGTGGGCTTATGAACACTTCACAAAATTGTTCATAAGGTATAAAGGATTGTAGATTTTCACTGAATATCAAGAGAATAGTCCTCTAGGTCAGAAATACTACTTCGACAATACCCCAAGACCCAATAACAAAAAACGGTGGATGTCCAAGATGTTGTGTTTGATCCATATAGGAATGCCAGAGGAGTTCACTTTCCAAGGCGTGACAATGTTTCATTTTACAACGGACCGTTATTTCATCCAAAAGGATTTGTTATGCACAACCCTCCGCGTGTAATGCGCCAACTTGGGTACAAGCGTAAAGATCTCACGGATACATCTTATCGTAAATTCTCTCATGACTTTCCTCAATGCCAATCAAATGAGAACCATACTCTCGTGGTTTACGACCCAAAACCTATTCTTGCACATTGGAGTGAAAGGGTAGAAAAAGGACTTGTGTTGGATAGGGCTGATTGGGAATTGGCCGAGAACGGTTATGAGAGTGAACCAGCCTTCCTAAGAGGCCATCTAAGTTCACGCATCCTTATATTGTACGGCCGGATATCTTAGTTGTTCCTCCACCACCAAAGACATCCGTCCACAACTCCGAAACCGACCGCACTTGTACAGCTCGTTACGTTGTTGGTACGCACGTCTTGTTCATTTCCATTCTTTTAATCTATGACTATGAACTTATACAATTGAACATACTAAGTACATGTTTAAAATTTCCTTAACAGCGTAATGGATTGGAAATTTGTCAAAGTTCTTTAAGAAAAGAACAAGAAAGGAGAGGTGCTGACCCGGAAAAAGAAATGGAGAACGCCGAGCAAAAGATGGACAAAATTAAAGATCCGAAGGCAAAAGACTTGTGGGGCGAAAGTAAGAAGAGGGTACACAAGAAGCCAAGAACCGAGTGATCGTGTGTTAATTCTATAGTATTAGTTTGGTATGTTTGTTTATGAGTCTTGAACAATGTGTTTGTTTGTGTGTCTTGCTAAACTCTTTGCTAGACTTGGTTTATGTTTGATTTGTTTTCGGATTCGAACCACATAACTTTGGAGTTTGTTCTTGTATACAATCTAGTATTGTTATTCAATTTATTATTTTAATAAACTTGTGTCAAATTACCTCTTTTACAAATTTTGAATGTGCCCAAATCACTTAAATTTCGAATTTTTTCTTAAGAACCGGCATGCTCGAAAAACAAGTAAAAAGCAATGCCGGTGCTCTAAAATGAAAGAGTTCCGGCATTGAACGGTGTTTGGATACTATGCCGGTTTTATGTAATCTCCATGTCAAATATGATTTTGACATTGAACCGGCACAATAATGATGTTAATTTCATTGCCAAAAGGTCGCTAATTTCTTCGGGAAGTTTTTTCTTCATTTCCGGCATGGGTTCAAAACACAGTCTACGCCGGTACATTAGTTCCGGAATTGTTAATATAAAACACAACTATGCCGGAATGGGCATCAAAATATGATTTAATGTTTACAATTCAGACTTCCAAAAAAACAAAACGTTGCGTACTACTGAACCACAAAAATCCAAATTACTCATCGTCGCCTCCACACGTAATGGGTTGCATCTTCTCCTCTTGGAGCGGTTTTTTTGATAAGGCCAACGCATCCCAAAACTGGTGATTCTCCTCATACGATGCCATCCATCCCTTCCGGGATATTGGGATCCGCACCCTTGTTTTTAATCATCCCACGATAGGTGGCAATGGACAATTTTCTTTCAGTTTTAGAATAACGAAATGATTACCGTTCACGAACGCCAAAACGACTCCATTTGTCTCATCATATGTTTTATTGACCAATGAGATACGTTGAATTCTATTCCTTGGAGCAACTTACGATAACGAAGAAATGGAGTCATCCTTTCCATCGAGCTTTTCTCAAAAGCATCCTTGATCCTATTGATATCTTGCTTAAAGTATTGCTCCATTGCCTCGGTGATCAGAACTACATTGCCTTGACCGGACCGGGATGAGATCTTTAAATCTCCCATGAGCGGCCTCAGCTGCACTAGTTGTTTCACTCTTGAAGTGTCTATACTTGTTTGTCCATGCACGCACAAATTTTTCCTTGAACTTATCCAACCATTGAGTCCGACAACAGACGGCAAAATGGATAAACTTCGTCCAATCGGGCAAGAAACTTCTCCAATCTCTTTTCGTACATAACCTAGGTAAGAGACCAATAAACTTTCTCCCAATCTCTTAGAAATTCCAACCACTTTTTATGATTTTCCGCATGTTCTTTGTCCACTCGCTCCTTTATCTTGCCTCTCTCATCTTCTTCTTCTTCGGGGATAGTTTGTTCTTTCGAACATCTTCCTCTAGTTGTACCATCGTTCTTTCTTAATATCCGCCTTTGCGGGTTCAAACAAGGCATGGAAAGTTTTTATGATATTTTGACGATATGATATGTACATAGGAAATTTTGTGCGTCCGGAAGACGTCGGATATTGCTTTAATTAATGTGTCATCGTTATCGGTTACGATGACCCTCGGAAGTTGATTTTCCGAAGAACAATTTCAATTGTCGTAATGCCCAATGATAATTATAGTCCCTCTCGTTTTCCATTAAGCACCAAGCCAATGTGAATGTTACCTTGTCCGAGGTTTGCCCCACGATATTGAACAACGGAATATTGTATTTGTTTGTCTTGTAGGTGCAATCCATCAAAAGAACACCACAACATGTATTTGCCAATTGTGAGAGCAAAGGATGCGAAATGAATATTTGAAGGGGCTTCTCGTCCGGCCCTCTTTTAATGATACGCGTGTAGTTGTGATCCCAAACTATCTTCTCAAATTCTTGCATAACGCTCCTCCCTTCCCATTCCACCCTTCTAATAGTTGCTTTTGCGGCATAAATTGTACGTAGAGAAGACATGTTAGTCTCATCCTTTTCCTTGAAGCCTCTGAGAATTTGTCTTGGTTTGATAAGTGCTTTGGTCAATCTCTTTACATCCTCGAACTCGTCAGGTTTTAGCTTCGCAACTAAGGAGTGACCAACAAAATCTTTCGGATCCCGGTGGTTATGACAGCCACACAAAACCTCATAATCCCAATTGTTTATGTCATTTAAACGGAATACAAGCTTAAACGGGAAATTATTCTTCCTCGTACGAGTCTTGTATACCCTATTAGTCTTCTTTGGATATACATAATCCTTTCTCTTGTGGCTATTCTTCTCCTTGTATTTCCCACTTCTCTCGCAAGCCATCTCAAACGCCTCTTCGAACCTTCGGTATTCCTCACCAACACACACATGTTCTTAAGAGCCGTCTCTTTAGCCTAAGCGATTGCTTCCTTTCGATCTGTTATTCCCTACATAAGAACAATTTCGCATTCATTATAAGGTTCATTACTAGCAATCCATTAGTAAAATTCAAGATACTAGGTGAAAAGTATTCTTTGGTCACATACCGGAGGGATTTTATAGTATTCCTACGTATCCCGATAAAGCGGATCTGCATTTGTTAGATTAATATATGGCACCACCTAAAGATCGGATGAAAATTAGTTCCAAACACAATTACAACACTATGCCGGAAACCCGCACGCAAGATGCTCGACCATTGTTCCCAAGATAGTCTAAGTTAACCAAAACTAAGACCAAACTTGAAACCTATTCCGGATAAATGTTTCATTAGAAAACAATGTCTAAGCACGAGTGCCGGCATTCTCATACTCGATTGTCCCAAGCCGGTATACTATTACGGCATTGAATATATTTGATATTGAATGCCGAAATTTAGCTTTGGAAAACATTTATTTCTCCCTGTTTTTTGTAGGCGCCGGCATTTAAAAGTTGGAACTGAACAACGCCGGTTTAATGCCAGCATTATCGATTTTGATGGTACCACGCCGGTACCCAGTTCCGGCGTTAATATTTATTAAGTGTCAATGCCAGTTTTAGGTTTGGGATGGTAATGTTTCCCGTATGTTTTTCATGCAGTACCGGCATGGTAACCTATCAGTTGAACCATGCCGGTTGAATATTCCGTAGTATATTCCTTGGTAGGTAAAAAGGTTAACTGAGTACTGGCATAGTTGATTAGAAAAATGATATGCCGGATCAATATTCGAATGGGGATATCGGTCACCGGCATGGTCGTAGTATGAATGCCATGCCGGTACCCTTACTACCAAGATGGTCGTAGTTCGCATACCATGCCGTGAGAATCGGACTACCTAAGATGGAATTCATACAACCTCCATGCCGGCACCGAGGTTTTTGATTGAAAAAATGGTGGGTTTAAAGAAAAATTCGATTTTCGACATCTTAGCAGCTTTACTGTGTGTTGGGGATGCTAGTATGTTGTGCAAGTTTACTTTCTTGTGTTGGTTCTTCAAGAAACTCTCCATACTCGTCAAAATCATCATTCAAGGGTGTTGGCTCAACAAAGAGTTGCAATTGAGAGTTGTTGTCGTTAGTCAAGATTCAAGATATGCTCCTTGTTGTAGTTGAGCTAAAGATTCAGCAGTAGCAATTCTCTCTTCACAATCATCCTCCATTTTTCCCAAAAAAATTTCTCTCAAATTTTTTTTCCCTCCTTCTACTCTCAACTCACTAACCCAATTCAATAAAACACACACTAATCATTTATAAAAAAAAATCTTATGATTTTACTAATTATTATGAATCACTAAACCTGATTAGTGAGGGGTAGATTAGGATTTAAAAAAAATACTTAGATAAGGGGTAACCCCGAATTGATATCTGGATCCAGTTTTTGTCCTTTTCTTATATCCCCCAATTCCTTTTTTTATCCCCCAATTTCGCGTTCCAAAACAACTCATTGAAATATTTTATCTCAACTCCATGAAAGAACCGACATCGAATGGGTAAATCAAAAATTCTAATCAAACCCGTATAGACTATATGCTTATTTTGTACCTATAGTCGAATCATGATCGGGTTTAAAATATGTTTCATTCTAATCAATTGAAAGGTTCCAAATCAAATCTGTTGAACTTTTTTTTTATAGCAAAGCAAATAGAAATCACCATATTAAAGCCAAGTAAAGGACCATAGTAGTTGGAATTCGTTACAATTAAGCTATAAAAAAGCAAAATCATGGATCATAATGCTTGGCCTTATTTTAAACTGTTTTGGCAAAGTAAAAAGTTTAAGGAGATTATGAAGTTTTTTACACTATCCTTAGTTATTTATTTAGGATGATAAATATTTGATACTTACGTTTCGTCCAATTTTAATACTCGGTGTAATATTTGTCCAAGTTAGTGTTTGGTGCTTGGACTTCGCGTTGTCCCGAGTTGGTTGTTTAAGATCAGATTTTAGTTAATTTTATAAGGGTTTTGTATCTTGTGCATCCATGCACAAGATAACACCCAATCATTGCATCGGGAAAGTGCAAAACCAATTAAAAAAAAAGAGAGATAGTGTTTTCTTGCATTGAGCCTAGAAATCAATGACTTTAATAACACTATTAAGCCTACTGACCAGATCAAATTTCCATTACCCTAATTCCCTATTATTCTTCCGTCTCATAAATTTAGAAATCATGAGTTTTTCTCTCGAGAGGCCTTTTGTTTCTTGGGACGCTTTTTTGACATGTCCTGGAGGCCTTCTGTTTTTTAGTGCCATATGAAGAACATGGTAAATCTGTTATTGTCCGCAAAAAAACAAAAATATATCGCTGGATTTTATGTAAAAGATGATTTTGAGAGGCCGAAGAACGATGCCGGAGTGAGTGTTTGATGATGCCTCCCCCACCAATTGATATCACTGTATAATAAATGTCGTTGTTGTTCCATCTTACCTCTTCTCTACATAAAATAAGAGATTACATGATTTTGATGCGTAAAACAACTGTTGATCTATATCACTACCACCTCAATCAAACCAGAAAAAGAAATCGCAATAAAAAAAAACTAAGTTTTATCAATCAGCATCACAAATAGTGCTTTAATAAATTCTTAAAATTTTCTTGGGTTCAGATGGCTTAAGTTTTGTACCAATTTCTCAAAAATCGAATTGGGGGTGTTAAAAAAAATAGGGTTTCATTCATTTCTAACAAAGATTAAAAGAAATTGAGACAACAAGCAGGTACGGAGCTAGGATTCTTTTGGCAAGTATGGCTAAACTAAAATAAAGATATGGACACAAATCATTGCAACAAAAAATAAACCAAAACTATTAAACACTATAATTACTAAAACATTATACGACGCTTTTTGTGTCATGAAGCATCAATAATTGAATCTATGCTTAAGTTCTTGGAAAATTCATCTTCAACATTTAGGAGTGAAGAGTATACAAAGAATTCGTCGTCCATTTCGTTGCGAAGGCTTGCTTTCACAATTTTGATCGCAGAAAACACTCGTTATGGTGTATCTTTTTTCCTTAACTACAATAGTAAAAGGGCGATATTAGATTCAAGGTAAATTAATTAATGAAAAAAATGGATAATTAAATAACAAGTACCATGCTTTACTTCCATAAAGTGAAATGCTAAAAAAAACAATAAATAAATAAATTCTAACCAGTTCAGATACACTCCATCTATTTATACCAATAATTTAATTGCATAATCTGTAACATCCCAAAATTAAGCTACTTACTAATCTAAGAGTTCAACGTACAAAACGAGGCATTAAGGATCTAAATCATTTATCTAAACCTCAAATTAAAGTTTTGGTACAAAGCTTAACCTAAAACTAAACCTTCTCTGAAAATATAAATATAATAAATATCTCTCAAGTTATGCAATAATGAGTCAATTTCCAGATAAAATCAAATTTATTAAAAGTTCATAGTGTAAATTAACATTCAATAGATTTCCAATCCTAGTTCAAATGTTTAATTCCTGAACATTTGTCTTCATGAACATTACTCGATTTTTATCTGAAACTAAAAGTGGGAATTGAGTGAGCACATCATCCTGAAGGGTGCCCAGTGGAAAGAAATACAACATTTGAGTAACCACTAACATGCATCACAGGTCTACTAAACAAAACAATTAAACATATTTTACACACAACACACAACAGAAGATCGCTCTAATTCACCTGCTCATATATTGCGCCATAAACATTATCCATAAAAGATCCACCACCATATAGTATACGTAAAGTTTTAGAGCGTAGCTCGGTTGAACTCACCAAGCGTTGGTATGTCAAGTTTGGTTGTCATATTTTAGTATCAAAACTCCTCTAGAGTCGTTTGATTAAATACTAGAGACAACTTCGTTTAGGTTAGACTAGAAAGTCTAAGAATGTTGATACGTACAATTATACTCTGAAGAATAAGAAGAAGTAACGACTACAACGACGACATCATCCTTCCACTTAAGCTTAGTAATATTGACTTGATCTTGTTTCCATTCCTAGCGTATCTTTCAAGTCGTGCTATATTGAAAACATAACATGCGAAGCTGTATATATTGTATATTACTCTAGTGATGTGACTTGGTCATTATAGTATGATCAAAGTGACAAGGAAAACATATTACGAAGTATGAACGCTTATTTTTTGGAACTTCGTAAGTACGACATCGACATAATCTATTATATATAGTTATTTGATTATGTGTGCATTATATATGAATGATTTCACCCTAGGAAACAATGTTTTATAACATTTGTTTAAAGGAAATACATTTATGAACTTGTTTCATAATCGAAAGGAAATCATGATTGGTCTTGTTATTCTTTGAATATCCTTTGGATGACCAATGAAAGATGACTTTGGTAGAACCTATCTTAACTTCTTGAGATTTATGGTATAACCGGTCATAACCTATATAATATAGTTTGTTACAATCAGTCATGAGCTTCATTGTAAATCTAGTTGTAACCGATCACAAGTTATATTGGAATGCAAGTTGTAACCGGCCATAAGTTACTTTGGGAACCAAGGTATAGCCGATCACAAGATGAATTGGGAAGTTAGTTGTAATCGATCACAAGCTACCTTTGGGAAGCAAGGTGTTACGGATCACAAGATGTTAGTGCATAGCTCGGTTGAACCCACCAAGCGTTGGTATGTCAAGTTTGGTTATCATATTTTAGTGAATCAAAACTCAATTAAAGAGTCGCTTGATTATGTACTAGAGACAACTTCGTATAGGTTAGGCTAGAAAGATTAGGATAATGAGACATACAAGTATTACTCGAAGACTTGAAGAATGTGAAGAAGTAACAAGCTACATCGACGATATCATCCTTCCTCTCGAGGTTAGTAATATTTTGACTTGAACTGTTTCATTCCCAACGTATCTTTCAAGTCGTCCTATATTGAAAACATAACTGTGAAGATGTGAATGATCATACTCTAGTAGACATAGTGTTAAGGAATTACAATACAAAGTATAATACTTATCTTTTGAACTTCATATATAAGACATCGACATAATCGTATGAATGCTATTGTGATTATGTGTATGGGTATGGGTGAAGATTTCGTCCTAGGAAACAATGTTTACATTCGTTTAAAGGAAGTACATTCATGAACTTATGTTGTGAATCGAAAGGGAAATCGTTAGGCTTATTGGTATCGTTATTCATTGCATATCTTTGGATTACCAATATGTGTGAGTTAGTAGAACCGATCATAACTTGTTATGTATCTTGGTAAACTAGTCACAATGCCTTACTTATGTATTGGTATGACTTTTATTAGTGTAACGGATCCTAAGTAATCACCTAAGATGGTATGATCGATATTTGTAATTGGTGTGACCGATCCTAGTAATTATTGTAACCGATCCTAGTAATTGGTGTGACCAATCACAAAAGAATGTGTAATCGATCCTTGTAATTGGTGTAACCGGTCCTGGTAATTGGTGTAACCGATCCTGGTAATTGGTGTAACCGATCCTGGTAACTGGTGTGACCGATCACAAGTAATACCATGAGAATATGGTAACCGGTCCTGGTAATTGACGTGACTAATTTGGTAACTAATGTAACCGGTCCCGGTAACCATATTAAGGTAGAACCGATCCTTGTGTTTGGTAAAACCGTAAACCCATGATTATTGTATTGATTTGATCAATCACATAGTTCTTGGAAATCAGATGAACCAGTTCTAAACTTGTTTGGAAGTGTGGTATACTCGGTTCCAAGATTGTAAATATGAAAGAGGATTTACAAAGAAATAAGATGTCGACATACTTTGAACATGTTCAGTAACTCTTATCTTTTATTGTTCAAAGATATTCCTTAATAACAAAAGGAGATCCCGGACCGAAATAAGTTGAGAATCTTTTAATTAAGGTTGTTAATGTTGGAGCATTGCTCGGTCGAACTCGCATGCATCGCTATCTCAAGCATGTTTGTCAATGTTAGTGATCAAAACTATAAGTCTTGATTTCTAGCCTATTTATAGATGTCTCGGACTAGGATATAGATAGTGTAGTTGAGCTTAGATCTCTCGGCGTTCATCTCTTGAAGACGAAGAACTACTAAGGGGAGCTTGTGGAACTTCTTCGACAAAAGGTATGTGGAGACTTGAACTCATCTATCACTTGGAAAGTCTATTTCTACTATCTCCTATATTGAGACATAAGTCGTGTTACGATATAGTTTTTTCTATACACATTTGAGATTTTGAGTTGAGTATATCTCGCTTACATATTTCTCGAAATATATGTTGGTAAGCTTTCGCTTCGACCAAGTTCATCTTATATCATGAGAAAATTGCCGAGTAACATCTTACATGGTTTGTGTGATACAATCATTTGATGTAGGCTTGGAATGTTTCGATAATGATTATTTCAATATCTTGAAAATTGCTTTGATGCTAATAGTGTGTGAAAATGGCTATTGTCATTATATAAGAATGTTTCAATGATTGGAATAAAGAGTTGAGGATGTAACCATCTTTGGATATAAGCATATATAGTGTGTTCGCACATTAGTGTATAAATCCATAAACCGGGAACCAAGAGTATGCATATGTGTGTATACAAAATTGGTGAAGGAGATAAGATAAGTATGCGTACCTGGCGGAAGTTTTCGAACCGAAAATTACAAACTCCTAAACTAGTCACCTTAAGTATGCGTTCACATACGCATACTGGCGGAAGTTTTTGAACCGAAATTTCTCACGAGTTTGGAAACTTAACAAACTCAAAATCCGGTTGCTTAAGTACGCATACTTACTTAAAGCTGGTTACTTTGTCAAATCGGTCAGTTCATGGACTTAAACATTTAAATCATAAGGAATGCAATCTTTGCAAACCGTGGCTATAATGTTCATGATTGATTCAAGTGAATCAAACCGATTTGGACAATTGAACAAATCTTTAACTAGTTTCATTTGAGTCATTTGAACTAGTTATGGTTAAGATGAATAAGGTTGATATGAGTGTAATCATATGGCTAACCTCGGTTAACTATTTGTGAACCAACCCGGTGTACACGTTTAGGTACGTGTACATAAATCTAAATGAGGGTACATTTCATTTGTGTGTAACAAGCTAAGTTCGATCTAATGGTTGAAAGATATTAGCTTGGTTGAATCAGGTTTTTCATCTAACGGTGAATATTGAATGCTTTGTTACCAAGGTAACTTAGATTGCAAACCCTGATTTGAAAACTACATAAAGGAGAACTCTAGAAACTGGGAAACCTAATCCCCACACCGCATGTGTGTTATTAGTTGCATAACTAGAGTCGATTCTCCTTTAACCTTAGGTTTCTTCTCGAGACCCTGTAGGTTAACGACTTGAAGACTTCATTGGGATTGTGAAGCCAGACCCAACTATTATCTTTGTAGTTGCGTGATCTGATCTTGTTGTTTCTATCGTGTTGAGTACAATTGAAATAATTGGCTCGAGATTTTATATCTACGATAGGCAAGATAGAAAAGTAATCACAAACAAACTTCTTCTCATCGATTGTGATTCCACAATAACTTGTGTCGCTAGTCGATTAAGTTTATTGTGAGGTGATTGATAATTCTAGGCTGTTCTTCGGGAATATAAGTCTGGGTTATCAATTGGTTCCTGTTCACCTTGATTTATCAAAAGACGGAATAAAAATTCTTGGGTATTTCTATGGGAGACAGATTTATTCAATCCTATAGATTTTTCTGTGTGAGACAGATTTGTCTATCAAGTCTTCGACTTTGGGTCGTAGCAACTCTTAGTTGCGGGTGAGATCAGCTAAGGGAATCAAGTGTGTAGTATCCATTGGGATCGAGACGTAAGGAGCGCAACTGTACCTTGAATCAGTGTGAGATTGATTAGGGTTCAACTACAGTCCAGTCCAAAGTTAATTGGTAGTAGGCTAGTGTCTGTAGCAGCTTAATACAGTGTGGTGTTCAATCTGGACTAGGTCACGGGGTTTTTTTGCATTTGCGGTTTCCTCGTTAACAAAATTCTGGTGTCTGTGTTATTTCTTTTCCGCATTATATTTTGTTATATAATTAAAATATCACAGGTTGTGCGGTAAGATCAATCAATTAGAATATTCAACCTTTGGTTGTTGATTTACATTGATTGACATTTGAACATTGGTCTTTGGTACCGTTCAAGTTATTCCTCTTATATTCAATCAGGCTCGCAGATTTCTATTTGTTGATTGCAGATTGAGTTAAGAGTTAGAGATATTAAAACTCTTTGATATACTTTAATCTAGATTGAGTCTGACTGTCTAGTTGATTCTCTAGAAAGTGTATTGGAGTAAGTCCTCTCAGATTGCCAAACGAATTGTTGGGTGTGGCTGTTAGACCCCCGCATTTCAGTTAATTTTATATGCTTTTAATTACCAGCAATTCAAATGCATATCTCTGGAAAATAAAAATTGGTAATGCGCATTTACTAATTGGAGATTTTCTAGTAGGATTTCGGTTAATTTTGGACAGAGCATTTCTAGGAATTATGAAAACCGATTTGGAAATATATTGCATATCTTGAGAATATTCGGTTTGAAAATTCCTTGGTGTCCAAACTTCCTTGGTCTATAAATACCCAAGTTAGTATTTCGAGCAAACTATCCTAAGAGCCAGCAAAACTACCTTGTTGTGTTGTTACTGGTGGAGCCATCTATTCGCAGAGGAAAGTACCCTAATAAGGCGAAATATCTTACGACTGCTCGTTTAAAGACTTCTGTGGGATCAAGAAGCTCTACGAGTACCGTTGGTAGGAAATTAGATAATTGCAGTACTATTAGTTTTCGATTTGATTTGATTGACTAACGGTTGTCGAACTTTGATTGCACCTAGTTTGTTTATTCTTGAGAATCTTCTCTTCTGATATAAGATTCACTCAGACTAGATCGAAGTGTCGACGGGATCTTTAGAACTGTTTGTAGATCTAAAGACGTCTTGTGATAATCCATTGTTAACAAACTCCGTTCTGTGCTTGATTGATCGCAAGAGATTCAAGTTGTTGTGTGTAGGTGTTTATTGAAGATTTAAGAAGATTTGAAGACGAAGAAGATTTCTGATTTGGGTTCATAATCTTTGGTGTGCACAAAACTTTATCGGCTGAGATCCAACTATAATCGGTTTATCTTTGATAGATTTGATTGATTAGTTGCGTAGATCGGCATCAGTATTTAGCATCTTGATAGATCCTATTACTGATTGCGTAATCTAAACTCTGCTACTTTGGTAGTTGTTGGATAGATTGATCTAAACCCAACAAAGGAGTTTGTTGGATTAAACAGAAGAGCCTTTGTCTAACTCATATCACTGAGATTTAATAGAGTTGTTACCGAACAGATTTGTTATTTCTTTACTGTTTGGAATATGAACCAAAGGAATTGATCCAGTGCGTGCACTTATTGAATGCCGGAAGCGCAGGGATACTGAAAAAACTAGGTGAACTATAGGTTTAGTTGCTTGGTCTCAACTATACGAAGTTAAGGTTAATCTTGTATGGAGTCTTGATTCTGAGTGTATTCAATTCTGGACTAGGTCCTGGGGTTTTTCTGCATTTGCGGTTTCCTCGTTAACAAAATCTTATTGTGTTATTTACTTTTGTTTTCCGCAATTATAATTATTGTTATTATAATTTTAAGTAAATTACACAAACGTTAACTCCGTATTACTTGATAGTCGAACCTATTATCAAGTAATCACACTTTGATTGTTGTATTGTCTCGATCTCGTATCCATAGACGATCACACAAAGTGTGAATACCGATTCGTTGTATTATCTTGACTTAGTCCATAGACAATCACTTTCGGTAAAAGGACTTATAGGTGGAAAAGTTTAAGATTGTGGTATATTTGGGTACCCTCGTCTTTTTAATTGGTATCAGAGCAGGCAAACACGAAAAGATATAACAATCTGTGTTTTATGCGATCCAACCTATAAGAATTGAATCTATGACTGATTCGGTTAACGTTATGCAAGAGTATGAATACTCAAATGTTAAAGATGTTACAACTTCGTTAACTCATGATCCAGGAGTTACGAAAACATCTGAGTCTATCTCTGATGGAAAAGAAGATTCTGATAAAGATTTGGTAAAACTCTTAAAGCCAATAAGATCTCCGTCTACACGAATGTTAATACTAAAGATAAAATCTAATCTTCTTAAGAATGAGATCAGAGAAAAATATATTCAAATAAATATTCTAGCCAAAGAGAATCTGGATCTCACTGTCAAACTAGAAGCCATTGGTAAATATCTTACTCAAGATCAAGAGACTCATCCCGTGACTGTGACTGATGATGCTGTTTTAATTTCTTCTAATAGTGAAGAAACTAAGAGTCCTTGTTCGACTTTTACAGACTGTGATAAAACCGGTTTAGTCACGTCCGAAACATATCATGATGATGGTAGTCTGCCTAACTACATCAAGTCAGAAGAGGATGAGAAACCAACTTCTATATCTACTGATGATCAAATGAAATCTTATCCAAAGGAAACTTTGAACCGATTCCATGAAAGTAATCTTAAGGAATACAACTTTAAGTCACTTGACAGGAAACTTATACTTCTTCAAAATACAGTAGTTAAAGTATTGAAAGAAGTTTCTTGTCTTAAAAACTGAAAGATCATTCCTCAGTAGAAAGACAGAATACATCTCAATCCAACAAAGTCAACTCAAAAAAATTTGTTGCACGAGTTGATAATCGCTTCTGGAAAAAGGTCCCCCACCCCCACCCCCACCCACCCCCCCCCCCCCACCCCCACACACACACACACACACTCATGTCAAAATAATCCTTGTTTACATGAAGAACAATTCCAAAGGAAAGGGAAAGAGAGAATCTCTGCCGAAGGAAACAATCAGAATTTCCAATAATTGTTTCAAGTAATCATCTTTGATGTGCATCATAAAGAAGTCCTTAGAATGAGAAAATCTTATGAAAATCTCATTGTGAGAATTAAGAGAGATTTGTCTATCTCTGAAAATTCTCACATCAGTACTATTTCTCCACATGATCATAAGTTTAGATCAAGGAAGGATCATCTTCTTGGGAGAAAATACTTTGGGCAGAAATTTCCAAAGAGGAACATGAATTGTGTTTCTAATACTCACTGTAAGCAAGAAAAGGCTTACTTCGATGCAATCTAATTGTATGGAGATTGTGCACTCTCATCCTTGTTCATGCTCATATTTTTGAGATGAGAAGCACATAAAAATAAGAGCACATTTTATTTTTGTATAGTGTGTATCAAAACTTGTGTGACAAACACTTTGGATAACTCGCGAATCCACTTTTGTCCAAAAATGTTCATGTTTATCATGATTTTCCAAATTTAGGCTTTATTGGAAATTTTCGAATTTTAATAAACCTTCCAGCATGAGATGTTCGGACAAAGGAAATAAAATATATTCTGTATATATATTTTCAAAATTTCCCTAATACATTCGGTCCGAGTATTGCCTCTTCATAAGAGATACAATCTCTTACCTTTATTAAGAAACCCTGATCAAGTCTTATTTAAATACCTAGCATGCCTCCAATAACTCGCAGTATTACAAAGGTCAATAAGGAGGAAGCTCAAAAGGTTAAGTATTGTGAAGGAATCAATACAGACAGGAAGAAGAAAATCATATCAAAAATCATGTCTGATTATGATCCTGATAGTTCTACTGGATCTCAAGATGAGTCATGGCTGTTGGCTTACAACCTTCAAGATCCAACAAAGACCAAGTGGATACGATCTGATAGTATGATTGATTATATCCAAGGCTTTGAAGAACTAAGAACCAACCTCATAATGACGATTCGTCATCAAGATTGGCTCAAGGATAGAATTGAAGACACAAAATATGATCTTGCGGGTATGAAGGTTCAAGTTCAAAAACTTGAGAAACATGAAGTGGTTGCAGAAAAGTCCCTGGAGACATGCTTCAAGAGTTTGAACACTGAAGAAACTTCAGTGAATAATAAGAGCACTTCTAAAGATTAAGTTATATGATGTGATACTTTGTCCCAAAAAAAAATAGACATCAGTTTTTGATTTCTTTCAATTATTTTGTAAGGTCTATTACGAATAAAACTATCTATTTATGAATAAAATTATTATTTTATAATTTTCTTGTGATAGTTTTTCGATTACATAGCCTGTGCTTAAATGCTTTATATTATTGCTATGTGTATGGGATGTTTGATTTCGGTTTTCATAACCTTAATATTCGATCTCATATGATGTGTGAACCCTTATGGTTTGTGTGGATTTTTGATTTAGCGGGATTAAGTTCTATCCCATGTTGGTAGGCTTTATCAAAGGATCATAAGGTGTTCCGATTGAAACTCATTTGTGAAAAAGTCACAATATGTTGAATTTTTGTTTAACATAAAAGCATATGTGTTTCGGGTTTTCAACTTTTGCTATTTGCATTAGATTAAACCGATTCAACCTTTCTCTGGTAAAGGTTGTTGTTGTTGTTGTTCTTTTGTTCTTGCGAGAGGATGACAACATAATGGGAAAAGTTCTAACTTGAACTTGCGGTCAATGATATTCCGCCTCACAAGGATGCGAAGAAAAGGAGAAGAGGATGCGGAATTTGAGGTAACGAATTTGTTAGTTAATCGTTTTCCTGTTTAAGAAAAGCATGAGTTTATTGCATATATTTTGCTATTGCTTAACAAAATTCGGTACAATTGATATTTATTCCATTATGTGTGTATGTATGGATGGATGTGTGTGTGTGTGATTCAATTGTTTCCGGTTAAGAAAAGCTGGTTTGATATCTTTCTTTATTGTTTTGGTATTAATGGTTTTAGACTTAATGAAATTTCGGTGAAATTGCGGTGCTTTAATGTCTATGTTTATTTCAATTGCTTCCGGTTAAGAGTAATAATTGTGCAAGTCAATTAATTTGGTTTGTATGTATTGTTTATGGCTTAACAAAATACGGGATCATTTGTTTAGTCCAATTCGATTCCAGAAAAGAGAAACTAAGTTAATTCTGATCTTAGTTAGACTTATCAAAAGTACAAGATTCGAATATTCAAGTCTAATCGAATGCCTTGACAAGAAACATTAGTTAACTAACCTAGTATTTGTCTTGTCTAAAGTGAAAGGTCTAAGTTATTGTCTCGAATAATTAGTGCTCGATGAGAAAAACAAAGTTAATTCCCGATCTTTATTTTGGTCTTATTGAAACAAGCGATTGTACTTGTGCAATCGGTTTAGCAAGGAACTAAGTTTTTCTCTTAGTTAATTTGTTAAACTATTAGGGAAAATTGCTTGAGTAATTGTTTCCTTGATAACATATTAAAACCAAATTACTTGTAGTTTCGGTTTTGATATTGGTTATCTAAAGTGGTATGTGAAACCCTCGTGCTTAACTCTTATAGGTTGTACAGCTCTTTTATATTGTAAGTTCCTTTCGGTTTTTGGTATTTTCTCGTACCTTTGTTATTTTGTGACAAAAAGGGGGAGAAATATATAGAGTAAAAAAAGTGATTTGTAATCACTTAGGAAAGGAAAATTGTGCTTAAACGTTATATCTAACGAAAGAGTAAAGCATTGACTAAGGGGGAGAAACATATCATATGATGTGCGGATTGAAAATCTACCTATCTCACCTTTAGGGGGAGTATTAACTTTGTTATTTAATGTCTTCAGCGGCATTTATGGATTGAATATATGCAGGGTATTGTGCCATTGAAACTTGGAATCAAGCGTATGTATAATGAATTTTTGTAATTTGTTTATCCATATGATTGTAAGAGTTTTGTCACTAAAATTGACAAAGGGGGAGATTGTTAGAGCATAGCTCGGTTGAACCCACCAAGCATTGGTATGTCATATTTTAGTGAATCAAAACTCAATAAAAGAGTCGCTTGATAATGTACTGGAGACAACTTCGTATAGGTTAGGCTAGAAAGATTAAGATAATGAGACATACAAGTATTACTCGAAGACTTGAAGAATGTAAAGAAATAACAAGCTAAATCGACGAAATCATCCTTCCTTTTGAGGTTAGTAATATTTTGACTAGAACTGTTTCGTTCCCTACGTATCTTTCAAGTCGTGCTATATTGAAAACATAACTGCGAAGCTGTGAATGATTATGAAAATACGGGGACCACACCCAACAATTCGTTTGGAAATCTGAGAGGACTTACTCCAATACACTTTCTAGAGAATCAACTAGACAGTCAGACTCAATCTAGAATAAAGTATATCAAAGAGTTTAATATCTCTAACTCTTAATTCAATTCACAATCAGCAAATAGAAATCTGCGAGCCTGATTGAATATAAGAGGAGTAACTTGAACGGTACCAAAGACTAATGTTCAAGTGTCAATCAATGTAAATCAACAACCCAAGGTTGGATATTCTAATTGATTGATCTTAACGCACAACCTGTGATATTTCAATTATATAACAAAATATAATGCGGAATAGAAATAACACGATACACCGAATTTTGTTAACGAAGAAACCGCAAATGCAGAAAAACCCAGGACCTAGTCCAGATTGAACACCACACTTTGTATTAAGCCGCTACGAGACACTAGCCTACTACCAATTAACTTCGGACTCGGGACAGTAGTTGAACCCTAATCAATCTCACACCGATTCAAGGTACAGTTGCGCTCCTTACATCTCTCGATCCCAGCAGATACTACGCACTTGATTCCCTTAGTTGATCTCACCCACAACCAAGAGTTGCTACGACCCAAAGTCGAAGACTTGATAGACAAATCTGTCTCACACAGAAAAGTATATATGATTGAATAAATCTGTCTCCCACAGAAATACCCAAGAGTTTTTGTTCCATCTTTTGATAAATCAAGGTGAACAGGAACCAATCGATAACCCGGACTTATATTCCCGAAGAACAGCCTAGAATTATCAATCACCTCACAATAATCTTAATCGACTAGCGAAACAAGATATTGTGGAATCACAAACGATGAGACGAAATGTTTGTGATTACTTTTTTATCTTGCCTATCGGAGATATAAAATCTCGAGCCAATTATTTCAATTGCACTCAACACGATAGAAACAACAAGATCAGATCACGCAACTACAAAGATAATAGTTGGGTCTGGCTTCACAATCCCAATGAAGTCTTCAAGTCGTTAACCTACAGGGCCTCAAGAAGAAACCTAAGATTAAAGGAGAATCGACTCTAGTTATGCAACTAGTAATGTTAGAGCATATCTCGGTTGAACCAACCAAGCGTTGGTATGTCAAGTTTGGTTGTCATATTTTAGTGAGCCAAAACTCATTTTAAGAGTCGCTTGATTATGTACTAGAGTCAACTTCGTATAGGTTAGCTTGAAAGTATTAGGATATGAGACATTACAAGTATTGCGAAGACTTGAAGAAGTGAAGAAGTAAGGAGCTACAACGATAACATCATCCTTCCACTTGTGGTTAGTGATATTTGACTTGAACTGTTTCATTCCCTAACGCATCTTTCAAGTCGTGCATATTGAAAACAAAACTACGAAGCATGAATGATATACTCTAGTTAGACATAGTATTAAGGAATACAATACGAGGTTTATTCCTTAACCATTAAACTTTGTAGATAGGACATCGACATAATCGTTTGAATGTTATTTTGATTATGTATGGGTATAAGGTGAAGATTTCATCCTAGAAAACAATGTTTTACATTTGTTTTAAGGAAGTAAATTCATGAACTTGTTTTGTGAATCGAAAGAGAAATCGTCAGGCATTATTGGTATTGTTATTCATTGCATATCTTTTGAACTACCAATATGTCTGATTAGTATAACCGCTCATGACTTGTTTATGTTCTTGGTAAAACTATTCACAAAGGCCTGACTTTTGTATTGGTATGACTTTTATTAGTGAAACCGATCTTAAGTAATCACCTGAGATGGTATGATCGATTTTGTGTTATTGGTTTAACCGACTCTGGGTAAAGTGGAACCGATCCTAGTAAGAGGTGCAACATATCACAAAGGGGAATCGATCCTTGTATGAGGTGCATCAATTTTTTAGCAGAAAGGGGAACCGATCCTATGGACATGTGCAACACGTTTTTAGGAAAAGGGGAACCTATCCTATGGACATGTGCAACAAGTACAAGTTAGATACCATATATATGTGAGGAACCGATCCTAGTACCTAGTTAACCGAATTTTTGGAAAGCTAGTCAGATGAACCAATTCTAAACTTGTTTGGAAGTGTGGTAAATCGGTTTCAAGGTTGTAAGTATGAAAGAGGACTTACAAAGTAAGGATGTCGACATACTTTGAACATGTGCACTAACGTTAATCTTTTATTGTTCAAAGTTATTCCTTAATAGCTAAAGGAAGAAAATCCCGGATCGAATCAAATAAATTATGAATCTTTTATTTAAGGTTTTTAATTTTATTTTAGGAAAATGAAAATTAGTAATGTGCATTTACTAGTTGAAGATTTTCCAAGAGATTTTCGATCATTATTTGGACAAAGCATTTCCAGGAATTATGGAAACCGAATTTGGAATATATTGCATATCTTGAGAATATTTTTGGTTTTGGAAATTCCTTGGTGTCCAAACTTCCTTGGTCTATAAATATGAAAGTTTGCATTTCAAGCAAACTAATCTTCGTACAGCAAAACTATCTCGTTTGTGCTGCTACTGGTGAAGCCGCCTATTCGGAGAGGAGAGTAACCTAATTAGGCGAAATCTCTTACGGACGCTCAGTTTAAAGTCTTTTTTGGGATTGAGAATCTCTATTAGAACCGTTGGTGGGAAACTATATAGTTGCGGTTTATCTTTTGTTTTCGATTGATTTGATTGACTAACGGTGGTTGAACTTTGATTGCACCTAATTTGTTTATGCTTGAGAATCTTCTGTTCAGATATAAGATTCACTCAAACTAGATCGAAGTTTCGACGGGGATCTTTAGACAGTTTATAGATCTAAAGACGTCTTGTGATAATCCATTGTTAACAGACTCCGTTCTGTGCGTGATTGATCACAAGAGATTCAAGTTGATTGTGTGCAAGTGTTTATTGAAGATCTAAGAAGATTTGAAGACAAAGAAGACTTTGAAGATTTCTGATTTGGGATTCATAATCTTTGGTGTGCACAATACTTGTTTTGGTAAAAGAGGATCCAAATATAATCGGTTTATCCTTGTGGTAGATTAGATTGATTAGTTGTGTAGATCGGCATCAATACAATTCTTTGTGATTAAAAGTATTGATTGCAAAATCTTAACAATTACTTCGATAGTTTATAATAAGATAGATCTAAGAACCTGACAAAGGAGTTTATTGAGATAAACAGAAGAGCCTTTGTCGAACTCACATCACTTGGTTGAAAAGAGTTGCTACCAAACAAATTTGTTGTTCCTTTACTGTTTGGAATACGAACCAAAGGAATTGTTCCAAGTACGTGACTTATTATAGGTCGGAGGCATGGGAATACAGACGGAACTATGTGAACTATAGGTTTAGTTGCTTGGTCTAAACTATACGAAGTTGGTTTGATTTTGTATAGCGGCTTAACCCTGAGAGTATTCAATTTGGACAAGGTCCCGGGTTTTTCTCGCATTTGCGGTTTCCTCGTTAACAAAATCTTACTGTGTCATTTACTTTTATTTTCCGCAATTATAATTGTTGTTATTATAATTTAAAGTAAATTACACAAACGTTAATTTCTATTTACTTGATAAATAATCCTATTGTGTTTGGTTAAGTCTGAACCTTTTATCAAGTAAACATACTTCGTCATTGTATTGTCTCGATCTCGTATCCATGGACGATCACACGAAGTGTGAACCGATTTGTTGTATTGTCTCGACTCGGTCCATAGACAATCACTTTCGGAGAAAGGACTTATAGGTGAAAAAGTTTTAGATTGAGGTATATTTGGGTACCCTCGTCTTTTCAATTGGTATCAGAGCAGGCAAACAAGAAGAGATCTAACAATCCGTGTTTGGTGCGATCCAACCTATAAGAAAATGAATCTAATGAGTGATTCAGTTAACATAAGTCAAGATGAAAAATCTGCACTTGAAGATAACATCTTCTGTGAATCTACTGAATAGGCTGACCCCTATAATGTAGACTCTGGTGATTGGCAAACTTGCCTAGAAAAGCAACTTGATGAGATTTCTGAAGATGGTGACTCAGAAATTTATCAAGATGTTGAAGATGAGCT
The DNA here is from genome assembly GCA_023531295.1 of Papaver armeniacum. Classification (NCBI taxonomy): domain Eukaryota; kingdom Viridiplantae; phylum Streptophyta; class Magnoliopsida; order Ranunculales; family Papaveraceae; genus Papaver; species Papaver armeniacum. The sequence continues at coordinate 189,209 of JAJJWW010003037.1, forward strand.
ATCTAGATTTTCCTCATTACTAGGAGTTGTCTCCACAAAAAAATTTGTCTTCCTCAGAAGTAATTGGACTCCTTGCTCCTCTCAGCAGAGAAAATAGGAAAATAAGAAAAGTATTTTCTGGCTTCTTCTATGGATATCAGAAATCCAGATATCTACTTAAAGACTACAAAGAAAGTCTACACCCAAAAACTCTTGAGTTTGAGAATCTCAACAAGAAACATTACTTGTTGAATAAGAAACTTGTTGAGTTAGAAGCAAAGATTAATTCTCAACAATCAACGAGTAACGAACAACATGAGTCGAATGTCTTCATGAAAAATCCTCTTGACGATCAACTTGCTAAATCTCTTGAAAGAATCAAGGTCTTAAAAGAGGAAGGCATGTAAGGCTAAGAAGACTTAATGATAGCACAATCAATTCATCTTCTATGTTGGATGCAGGGAGAAGTCATGGCAACAAACGTGGATTAAGATATGATAGAATTGACACTTTGTCAATCAACAAGGAAGTAAAATTCGTAAGGCTGTTAGCCCTTCCACTCAAAAAAAAATCCACATGAACAAGCTTGTATGCACAGAGACACCCAAGTGCTCAATTGAGATTCGACGAAACCATCTCCCGAAGCCCCGATCAGAAAAGATTCCAACCAAGGATCAGCATAGTAGCCGAACATCTCATAAAGGTAAAACTAAAAACTTTATTCCTTTCAATAAGCATTTTTATTATTGTAGAGATAAAGGTCATATGCAAAGGGATTGTAAAATTCAGAAAGATGCAAAAACGCTCAAATTATCCTAATGGTCAAGCAACATAGTACCCCCAGCCTCCAAGAAGGATGGCAAAGTCCGGAATGTGCATCAATGGCAGAAATCTTAACAAGGCAAGCCTGTACTTACTCTCTTCCTCCCATATTGACATCCTCGGTCGACAATGCCAGGCATGGCTTATTATCATTAATGGATCTGCTCGTGATATAATCGATAAAACGGTTAAGAAGATAGGAGAAGACATCTTTTATTACACCTTTGGGGGACATTTGCTATGGTAATGCCTTTCTACCTGGGAAATGCTTGAGCTACTTATCAAACGCAATGACTACTCTTTTTTCATGACATGATGCACAAGGAGTCGTGAGGGCAGAGACGATATGATCGCTAAGTCCGAAAGAAGAGAAGATCATCCATCAGATCTACAAAAGTTGTTTGACCGGCTCAGAAGTACAAGTTGAGGCTTAATCCCACAATGTACATTTGGGGTAAACGTGAGTTACTAGGTGTTGATGGTGGATTGCCAGGTTAAATTCGTGGCAACCGTAAAATCATACCGACATCTTGTAAAAGATAAAGCTGTTTATAAGTGACGGATACTCCTCACTTAATTCTCCGTGTCGGAGCATGTAGCAACAATCCTTCCCCGTGAATTTCACATCGCCCCTGTATTTCCCGCATCATTACGCTGTGGCATGACGACCGAGTGTTACTCTTGCTGCAGTAACACGAACCTCCCACTATAATGAAACCATGTACGAAATACCCGCATTGTGCCGATTCTCCTGTGTTATACTAGCCCGAGCCCCTCTCTGTGTTATACTAGCCCGATTGAGCCCCCTCTACAAGTAGTTATACTACCATCAAAGCATCCTGACTTGATCGTATCGGGCACTTCCTGATATGATTCGATCGCAGCCATCCAACTCCACAAGCATGATTGGATGACTACGCATCAATTCCATCACCCCCAAGTTGTATGGAATACACACGGCCTTAGCTCTGCCAAATATGATTCGATCGCAGCTCATCCAACTCCACAAGCATGATCGATGACCACAGATCAATTCCATCACCCCCAAGCAGTATGGAATACACATACCACCCACATGGTCGACCATTGGCCTTCGCTTGCAACACAAACCGTCCATACCAAGCATCATATGAAACCTAAATTAGGTTTGGCGCATATTACATGTGTGCCGCAAAATCTATTTTCAACCGTCCATCTTCGCAGTATAGATGGAGGGTGTAGATGTAGACTCAAAGGGCCCTGAGCATGTCGACACAATCACCGTGTGACCGCCTACACACTTGACCAATCGGTCAAAGCCCACCATGGTTGGTTACAACAAATTCGTCCGCCCAAAAGAGCATGGTCGCGCGGCTGTGAAAGCCAAAATTAGGGTTTCAAGTCATCACGCGCGTCCATCTTCTCCTAGCACGAATGGAGGGTCACGGATTGATTAACCAAGGCCGGCCATACCAAGCATGACCACCGTGGCCCATCTACCTCCTCTTGCGGTCGGCCAAGGCACATCATTCCCGGCCAACCCAAAACGCACGCCCAAACTCGTGCGGTTACATCTCCCAAATCCTAAACTGATCTCGACCGCTCAACTTCACCTGATGATTTGAATGGCTTAGATCACGTTTTCATGGGATAATCAGTATAGGTGTGAACACCAACCTACCACCTACACGGCGGTATGATCGACCAAGACCGACCAAGATGGGCCATTCGGAACGACGCTACCAAACTTGGGATGACACGCGTTTCAATCTTTTCAAGGGCAAGGGATTTCTCACAGAACCATCTCAACCACTCCTCTTTGACGGCCAAATTGAGTGGCCTAGATTGCATCTTCATGAGACGGTGAGACATGGACGTGTACACCATCATGCCAACACGCATGTATGGTCGGCCCTCTACAAAATCCTTCCCATGCTTGGTTTCGCCTGTCAAGAGTGATGCTTGCACACCTTTAAAAAACCCTATTTCATCAAGACCGCGTGATGAGTGTCTCAAACATCATCTCATCCGTCCAACTTCACCAGCTTGGTTATACAACCCTGGTCAGGAGTTATTTGGTTAGTGAGGAGTCATTACCCATCACTTTACCACACTGCAAGACTCGTGATAAAATACACAACATACTCCAATAAGCATTTACTTTCCAATAACGCAATATTCAATCCAAAGCATTACATGTTATTCTCTCCGTGGATCCACGATCCACATTCCAGACATCAATCATGTCACAAATCGGGGATACTATATCGGGTATTGGTCTCAAGCACATAAAGGCACTGCAACGCTACCATCACAAGAACGAAGCAGAGGTCATGGATTGTTAGAGATGAACCGAAAAAGGGCAAGACTGGTCGTGTGTTACCGACACACAACTCCACTACTCCATCATTCCACTACCTCCACTTCCCACGAGAAACGTGAATGAGGCTCAATGATTCTGTATAAAATAGGTCTCCGCCCTATTTCCAACAACAAGAAACGGCTGCAACACAAGTTCAGTCGACGTAAAACCAAGTACAAAAGAACCGTATTCAAACACTCGTGAGCCTCTATTCAACCATTTTCTGTTACAAGTCACAAGCAAGCCAACATCTTCACAATCTCAACACCTTCTTCGCTTCCTCCCTGAAGATCAACCCCATCTCCTTCACTTTGTGACCTAAAACAAGTCTGAACTAGCCATTTCCTCGTTTAGCTTAGACTGGTACGCATTGATCTCTCGAATCTATAAGCACTCACCGCGCAGTCACATTTGTTCAAGGTTTAAATTCATTCCTCATCCACACCCCAAATTACCAAATTCAGCTGGAGCAGTTTTCACCATCAACAATTGGCGATCACGGTGGAGATTAATCTCTGGGCCGAAAATCAATTTCTTTGAACCATTCAATTTCATCAATTTCAAAAAGGGCAGATCTAGAACCAATTCAATCAGAAATTCATTTCAAGATGGTGGAACCTGTAGTCTGATCAGCAATCAATTGACGGAGCTAGCGTGGATAACACTCCCGGTGCCGACGTGGCCTGTCACTGGAGCTACCGTGAGCCGACACATCTCGAGGAGCCGCTACTGGCCACCAACACTAGCTGAGCAGAGACATCCCGAAGAAAGTGAACACCTCCCATCACCGTGAGCCAGAAAGGCCTGCAAATCCTGGCATCTCTTCGAGCGTAACGCTTCCAGTGGTTACCATGAGCAACACTTTCTCTACTGGCCATGACGAGGAGCCGAGACACAAGAGGAAGACCGCCGCCTAGCCATTGCAGACTTGATGGAGAAACAGAAATTCTTGCTAAAACTCAAAAAGATATGGCCGCAACTCAGAAAGAGGTACTCACTTTCCCTTAAAACTTTGACTGAACGATTGCCGCAAGATCCCAACCCTTGAGTCGGCGAGAGATACATTCAATACACCCGAGCAAAGGTTTCCACTCCGACCACATGAATGAGTTAAACTCGTGTTGCCCCCGAGCGCCAAAGGGAGCAGAGACTACCTTCCAACTTCATTACGCGTGAAGATCTAGAGCGACTTTCCAAAATCGAGGAAAAGGGGACCGAACGGACGTACACCAACATCAGCCGCCGTATTCTCAAGATGTGCAACGGATTCCTCTACCAAGAGGTTACACTTCTCCGCCCCTCCCTCTACGACGGTAATCCGTAATGCTCATGAACACATTTCGATTCTTGAAGCCTTGGGGGAACATGAATACAATCATGTTTTACGCCTAAAAGAATTCTCAAATCACTCACGGGGAGGGCATACACCTGGTACAACAACATTGCGCCTAACAGCATATCCAATTGGAGCGAGATGGTCAGTGCTTTCTACAGGAAGTATTTCTTCGTGTCTGAACAAATCACGTTTTCAGACCTGGGAAGAATTCTCCAGCGGAACAATGAACATCCCAACGACTTCGTTAAGAGATTCAGAACCAAGCACTGGACTGTCACGACCCGAATGTTACCGAACGGCAATTGGTGGAATCATGCATCACCCGGATGATACCTAAATACCGCGCTCTCCGTTAGAGAACGGCTTTCAAACATTCTCTCGAACTCCACGAAGCTGCAAAACGCTCAGAACAACTGCACCAGCACTACTAGAAAGGCAACCAGAGTTGTTCGGCGTGAAGATTTCCATGTGAAAGTCGAGGAAGCAAAGGCCTCACTAACAAACAATACAACACTCTGCCCTTCAGCGAGTGTGGTAAGCGGAGGAGAAAAGAGGAAAGCTTCATAAACGGAACAACAAACCAAGCGAACATCTCAAGACACAAGACTTCGTCTCAAAAGGAACAGATAAAACTCCCGCACAAAACGCTCAAAGACAAGGGTTTTCCTCTTTTCCCATGAATGAAGTGATAGAGCTCGGGAAGCGTGGATCCAAGATGATGCCGAAAACTACCCCCTATCGCCCTCCGACCGAAGAAGAAATAGCAGATCCCAGACATCAAGTGCTACCACAGTTCATCCATCATCCAACCAAAGATTGCAAACATCAAAACAAATATTCTGTGGAAAAGGTAGAGACAGTGGGAACTCCTACCTGAAACGAAGGTGTTCATAGAGATCCCCTACCATCGAACCGCATGATTTCTCGGGGACTCGTTCGCAAGACTGCAACCCATGATGGAACACATGTGTGAAATCTTATATTTCTCCAAAGGACAGCTGTCAAGACATATTCATGCCCAACCACGTTGTGTCGAAGACGTTGCATCCAAAGAGCAAGACAGAACCCCGCTTCTTCGAAAGACATGAGCAACTAAATCGGGGACTCCTAACCGCCACTGCTTTGAGAAACGCTGGAGTTTGATAACGGCATCGATACGGCTTCAGAATTTAACATCATTACTGTTAAGACCTTGAGAGCGGCAAAGATCTCAAAGCAGGAAGCTACTGCCATCCAACTCGTTATCGAGATTCGTGAGGAGAACTGTGAGATTCATACTGACATCGACCTTGAACTCAAATTCGAGATGCCTCAACACAAGCAAAGTTCCTACATAGTCAAAGAACATCCTAATTACTTACACATGATCCTAGGGCGCTCTTGGATACATGACAACAAAGCCATACTGAAGTCTGTCTCTACCAGTTTCGATACTGAAGAGTCTCCAACACGCGCCGGACCACCTCGGTAACTGTCTCGTCGCCGCATCGAATTCTGCCAATGCGACACAACTTCCGAGAGAGCCCACACATACGCTGGAAGGGTTCGATCTCTTAAGTAAGTCTCATCACGCAACTCTCCAACCTATTGCCCCTCATTCTGACAATTCCCGGGACTGGCTCCAATCAACAAGCCCACCGCGCCAGAGAGATGCGAATGGGAAGCCTACCTTTGGGCGTTTCATCAAGAGCATGTCGCCTTTGTCAAAGACGATAAGGCCAAGACACGATTATCTACACGACCAAACCCATTTGGGATTGGAGACTTGGTGACGAAGGCGACTACATTCAATATTGAAGCATGATTATGAAGATGACCACCCACCCGACTCACCCATCGAAAGAGAAGATGATCCGCACTGCAGCGTATGTTATCTCAGCGCTACCCAAGCCTCATCAACGCTGATAACCCGAGGGCATAACAGTTCACTCACGATGGCTCAAACCTTACAGAACTTAAGATACTGTGCTACCACTTTCCAGCATCCTACACACCTTAAAGCGCTGTGCTATATTTTTCCAAATGTTTCCTTTTTATAATTTCATGTCATATTTGTAATCCTCCTTAAAAATGATTGCAATACTTGCATTCATAGCTAGGGTTTCAATTTTCAATTTTCAATTGAAGCATTATTTTCATCCGAGAACCTCTTACTCCCAAAACACCAACCCTGAGCCGCTTAAATCGTCCAATCGAGCAAGAAAAGAAACCCTAAGCAAACATCTCACGGATGAAGGAAATAGAACGCGGTGCGGAAATGATTTGAGCCATCTCGCCTAAAGAAGCCGTGAAGATATTGCATCACAGGTCCGTGGATATTCCATTACAGTATAACTTCTTTTATCACTAAGAATTATGTATTAAGGCGCACTTGTGCCCGAGAAGGTTCGGGTTACACTTATAAAAGGATTGTAAAGGAAAGCTTTATTCAAATAATCAAAAGAAAACCTTGAACTCAAATTGCCACCGAGTACAAGGAAGATGTTCAGAGCATGCAGAATATACTTGGAAAGAAAAACAAAACAAAAGAAATTTCAATCATCAAGAGGGTTTGGCCCGCCCACATCACCGCGCCTCCGTCACCCGTCGATGCACTCCCCTCCGGGATCTTCCTCAACTTCAGACGGGCATCCCTTACTACAGAACAGCAGCAGCACTCCATCCCAACATCTTCAGCAGGAGCATCAAAGGGCATAAGAACAACCAGGGACCACACAAATTGCCTTCGAATGTTGTGTTCGTCTCAGACGTAATCAAGGATTATCACGCCGCCCGAACCGGTAATCACACTGCCTCATTCGGGTCGTTCATGCTCAACTCTCCGCCTCTTCAACCGCTGGGCCGTAAATCTCTCTCATTTGCGCTTACTAGTGTCTGCAGCTGCTTTCCTGGGCCTGGGCCGCTCCTCCATGTCAATTGCCCGAAAGTGCACATATACGTCCTCCTGACAACACGAAGGTGAGATAGACATCCCCTCGTATAGCACGCCCGACTTCGCGAAGAGGAAGATCGATCCCAGCCATCACTTCATGCGCATGGTTTCGTTTGTCAACTTCAAAACTTCTTCTCCGGGGAAGCAACGAACGAGCGTCTACCGCTCTATGATAATCTGGGCAGAGAAGAAGAGGTTATGAGCACACAAAAAAAAAAAAAAAAAGAAGAGATCATCAAAACTATCGATCGCCTAATCGAAAATCAAGACCTCAGATACCCTCGGGATATGTAATAAACGACCACGTTGAGATGATTCTTTATAATCTCACAAGCTCTATGTAATCCCGCAAGGAAGAGAAGTCTCTACTACCACCTATGAAGGCTACTAATTCGGGATAACAATCATCATGATTATCAAATATACCCGAGGAAGGCCGGGTATAACTAAGTGAATTACACCGCCGAGCGGTTTCAGCTCATACATGTACAAGAGAACCAGTGACTTAACGATCAAGTCCTCCGTTCTTCGGTGATCCTCAATCAAGACCAAACCAGCCCGAGAAACGCCTGACAATGTGAAACTATCCGGTAAATATGTATTCACTCCAAGCTTGGTCATTTCTCGTATGTCACCATCTCATGCCTACCACACAATAGTAACCATTATGTGCTAGGCAGGACTTAATGTTGATGGTGGATTGCTTAAGGTTAAATTGTAAGTAACCAAAATCATGCGCCGACATTCAGAAAGATAAAGCCGTTTATAAGTGACTTCCGATACTCCTCACTTAATTCCTCCAGTTCTGAAAGCATGTAGCAACAATCCTTCCCGTGAATTTCACATCGGGCCTTGTATTTCCCGTACTCATTATCGCGGTGGCATGACGACTGTGTTACTCTACAGAGTAACACGAACTCCAGCACTATAATGAAACCACAACAAATACCTCCGTACGTGCCGATTCTCGGTGTGTTATACTAGCTCGAGCTCCTCTCGGCGTGTTATACTAGCCCGATTGAGCCCTCTCGGTGTGTTATACTAGCCCGATTGAGCATCCGGACTTGACCGTGTCGGGCCTCGATATGATTCGATCGGGCAAACTATCCAACTCCACAAGCATGATTGGATGACTACTGCATCAATTCCATCACCCCAAGCAGTATGGAATACAATAATTGCCCAATTTCGCCAAATATGACTGATCGGGCGAAATCATCCAACTCCACAAGCATGATTGGATGACTACAGATCAATTCCATCACCCCAAGGTGTATGCGAATACACACTTACCAATTCGCGATGGTCGCACTCATTGGCTTCTTGCCAAGAAACCGGCCCATACCAAGCATCATGGCTTTAAAAACTTAAATTAGGTTTGCGGCAGATATTACATGTGTCGCAAAATTCAGCCCAACCGTCCATCTTCGCAGGTATATGGAGGGGTGTAGATGTAGACCAAGGTCTTGAGCATGTAGACACAATCACCATGTGACCGCCTACACACTTGGCCAATCGGTCAAAGCCAACCATGGCTGTTACAACAAACCGTCTCGCCTAAAGAGCATGGTCGCGCCGCTTTGGAAAGCCAAAAATTAGGGTTTCAAGTCATCACGCGGGCCCATCTTCTCCTAAGATTTAATGGAGGGTCACAGATTGGATTTAACTAAGGCCGGGTCATAACAAGATGACCACCGTGGGCCCATCTACCTTCTCCTAAGGCCGGCCAAGGCACATCATGCCCGGCCAACCCAAAACGCACGCCCAAACTCGTGCGGTTACACTCCAAATCCTAAATCGATCTCGACCGGGCCAACTTCACCGATGATTTGAATGGCTTAGATCACATTTTCATGGGATAATCGTATAGGTGTGAACACCAACCTACCACCACACGGTAGTATGATCGACCAAGACCGACCAAGATGGGTCGCCTGGAACGCACGCCCAAACTTGGGATGACACGCGGTTATCAATTCCTGCGGCAAGGGATTTCTGTCCGCAAACCGATCTCAACCACTCCTTTGACTAGCCAAATTGAGTGGCCTAGATTGCATCTTCATGAGACGGTGAGACATGGACGTGTACACCATCATGCCGTCAACACGCATGCATGGTCGGTCCTCTACAAATCCTTCCCATGCTCGTTTCGACCAAGTCAAGTGATGCTTGCGCACCTCTTTAAAAACCCCGATTTCATCAACGGCCTACATGAGTGTCTCAAACATCATCTCATCCGTCCACTTCACCAAAATTTGGTTATACAACCGTCGAGTTATTTGGTTAGTGAGGAGTCATTACCCATCACTTTACCACACCGTAATGCAAGACTATGATAAAATACACACGATACTCCACAAGTATCGACTTTCTCAATAACGCTAGCTTACTCAATTCAAAGATTACATGCTATCTTCCTCGTGGATCCACGATCCACATTCCGCACATCAATCATGTCACAAATCGGGGATACTTACTCGGGTATTGGTCTGGCGGTTTACAAGGCAGTGCAGCGTGCAACGCGCTCATCACAAGAACGTGTTAGGAGGTCATGGACGTGCTAGAGATGAACTGGAAAAGTGGGCAAGACCGGTCGTGTGTTACCGACACACAACTCCACTACTCCATCATTCCACTACCTCCACTTCCCACGAGAAACGTGAATGAGGCTCAATGACTTGTATAAAATAGGGTCTCCG
>JAJJWW010003038.1:0-17093 GCA_023531295.1 Papaver armeniacum
CCCATCCCTCTATGACTCGAACACTTTATATTGCAAAAACATGAACAAGAAATATTTCCATTTTTATGGGATTATTCCTCTTTATCTACTTACGTTGCATGAAGGCTAAATACACTCCAAAAACATACCACAACACGTTCCATAAACGCTCGTGAAGAATTCTAATATTCATCGCAACCACACGAAATCCCGTGAAACTCTTCACCTGATTGCGCCGCCTGCTTTCTTCTCTCGGGATTAACTAGCCAAACCGATCGAAGTAACTCATATACCATCCATGTCTAGCTCCATAGTAACACACCCAATTGATTCTAGCCCTTTAGTCTCACTGCATCAAGCCCAAAATCGCAACCCTAGTTCTGCCATTAATGACCAGGCTTTTTTCCCGCCAATTCTCAAAATTCAAATAAAGAAGATGGGTATAAAGATGAATTTGGGCTACACATAGCCGTGGGTGCCTTTAGCCAAACTGGGGTCCGTATAGCAAAACATCCTCCTTAGAGGTGCTCCGAGCAACTTTTTCGAATGAATTTTCCAATAATATTTATTTCCAAAAACACCCACAAACAAACAAAATACCAAAATAATTACAAATCAAGCACTAACCATAGAGACATCATAGACAATTCGCACACAAAAATGTGTCTATCAAATACCCCTCTCAAACTTATTATTTCTAGTCCGAGCAAATCTAATCTAAAATAAAATGACTACACTTAGCACGGCAACAAGTCATAAAACCGTCAGTGGCCCTAGTGGCGAGTGTTGTCTCCGAAGGGTTTACCGCAGGTGTACCCACAAAACCTTTACTCCACACCCAGCTAATTACGTAACCTTGGAAGGCACTAAAGAATCCCTGGTTGGCATACTTATTGACTACAAAAAGGAAGTACCCCGATGCGAAATTCCAATTATTGTACACCAGTTTGCACTCAAGCATACTAAAAATTCATATAAAGTGACAGAGTTTACCCGTATAGTTTCTAGCATCATAAACCTGAGTCAACCAATCACATGGATAGATTAAGAACATGGATGTAAAGAGAAAACGTGGATGATGTTGACTAAGGTGAACCTATCCTAATGGACCGAGATACTCGTTCTGGACTAATATCAACACACCGGCATATACAAGGGAACCAAAGTGGTCGATAATCCTAACACTAGGTCAACTCATTTGGCATATACAAGGGTACCATTAGTCGACTTTATTGTATTTATTCCGGTTGGTCTAGTGGTCTGGTCTTTTTTTTTTTTTTTGTATCTCAGTCACTCTATTTCACCCTAGCAATGGTAAAAAGATACAAAAAAAAAGAAAAAAAAAGTGATCAGTGTTCTTTCGATGTTTCCATCACGAGGATATGGCGAAACTACCATGTTTTCTTTTCTAACATCTGAGCTTTGTGCTTTTTATGAATAGACTATTCTAGATGTTTCCATCTAATCAGATTGGTTCCTCAACTCCTATGACCAAAATGTTTCCATCCACTTAGATTGGTTAGTGCCGACCTTAATAAACATAAATGTCTAGGCTCTGGAGTTTATTTATTGCAACTAAAAGCTAACAAAAAGTTTCTTCCCCACGCCCAAACTTAAATCTAACATTGTCCTCAATGTTTCTAATAAAAGAGCAATACCAAAAAAGTAAAGTAACATATGAGGAATCAGAGGGAGAAGTTGGAAAGATAGTACACAGGTGAAGAGAGAAATCAACAACTAATATACAACATACAATCGCCTCGATGGTCAATCAAGGGCAAACAAGGTCCTCCATATGGGACCTCCTCAACATCACTTGTAGGAAAGGGCTCTAAAAAGGGTTTCATCTCTGACCGTTAACCTTAGAAGAACTACTACCATGCGGTGTCTCATCTCAATACTCCATGAGGAAAGACAAAAGTAACACAAAGGGACCTGGCCCACCGAGAACGAATTTCAGTGAAAAGATGCAAGCGGGTATCATACAAAAAGAACGTTTTGACTGATAAATGACTTAAAATATTTCTTATCATGCACAAGTTTCATTTTTGTTCTTTATACTCCTTAGCACTATCGTAAGCATCTATACGAATCTCTTTCCAACTCATTGAGCTGGAGTTTCTATGGGCCCCGCCTTGTCAAGTGAAAAATTTAACCGCTAACAGCCCAATAAGCCTCTATGTTCTAACTCAACAGGTAAATGACATGCTTGCCATACACAAGCCGATAAGGCGACATTCCAATGGGGGTCTTAAACGAGTACCAGAAGCCCATAAGGCATCGCAGAAGCATGACTGCATTTCCGCCTTTCCGATTAGGATTAACTGCTTTCTAATATATGTTTTATCTCCTATTGGAAACCTCTACTTGACCACTAGTCTGTGGATGATACTTGGTGTAGTTACCTATGTGTAACACCATATTTCTTCATCAAAAGCCTAAAAGGTCCATTACAAAAGTGCGCACCTCCATCACTAATTATAAATTCTTGCAATAAAACGCAAGTATATTATTTTTCAAGAACTCAATCACAACCCTATGGTCATTGGTCTTACACGCAACCGCCTCAATCCACTTATAGACATAGTCTACAAACCGACAAGGATGTTACCAAAAGAATTAGAAACTGAACCCATAAAGTCAATACCCCACACATCAAAGACCTCAACAACTAAAATAGGTTCAAGGGCATCATGTTCCTACTGAAATGGTTCCACTCTCAAAACGTCACAAGTAACACAAGAATCAGGAGTCTTTAAACAACGAAGGCCAATAGAATCCACACCGAAATATCTTCGCCATAGCCTTTCTTAGCACTAAAGTGACCCCACAAGCATGATCATGACAAAAGGAAATAATACTCGGGACTGGTCACTCTTTGTATACATCTCCTAAATAACTGCATGGACTATACTTCTAGCAAATAAGGACCATCCCAAAAGAAGTGCTTAACCCTGAGCAAAACCTAGAACGATCTTGTTTACCTAATGTCACACCACCAAAAGAATAAGATAGTTCACTATATTCGCATACCAAGGCACTGCAATAAAGAACAAATGTTCATCAGAAAACTATCCCTAACATGAGAGAATCATCGTGGGTATCCACAAACAAGCCTAGACAAGTGGTCTCACATTAAATTTTCTGCACCTTTTTGTCTTTAATGTTTAAGGAAAATTCCGTAACAAGAGTGATCCATCTAATCAATCTACAGTTAAGTATCCTTCGAAAGAAAATACTTCAAAGCAAAAGATGATCTATGAAGAATATGACCTTAGAACCTAAGAGATAGGTCAAAACTTGTCTAAGGCAAACACAATGGCTAACAGCCTCTTCTCCTAGTTGGGATATGGGCTTCAAATGGGGAATCATTCAGAGTTTTGCTAGCATAATAAAATCACATGAAGTAATTCTGTTTTCTCGCTGACCTAGCACAACACCAATAGCATAACAAGCATCGCACATGATCTCTCAAAGGGTAGGTTGGGCCTGGTGCCCTGACTATGGGGGAGGTAGTAAGAAAGTCTTAAGCTTCTCAAAAGCTCTATACAAGCATCATCAAAGACAAACTTAACATCTTTTGCAAGCAAATTGCAAAGAGGTCTAGAAATCAAGCTAAAACTTTAATGAATCGACGATAAAAACCTCGCATGCCCTAAGAATGACCTAATATCTCTTACTTCTGGGACCTTGATGTAACACATTTATGTGTCTATATTAGTCTCACCTGTAATGTTAGTGCTGATTTTTTTGTATTTATTATGGCTTTTTTGTGTCTTCAGAAAGTTTTTGAGAAATAAGCTTTGCGGCTAAATTGGCTCGAAAAGTGGTTTTTATGTCATGGAGAAAATTACTATACGGACTTCATTTCGGATAAGGGGCAACCCCAATTACTAAGGGGCACCCACTTGCTATTTACACCCTGCAGACACCCAAGTGTTAAAGGCACCCAAACACAGGATAAGGGCGTCTCTTCACATTTGAATTTCTAAATTTTATGGAAAATAATCTTTCACAGGAAAGTTTGATTGGATTGGGAGTGTTTTAACTGGATTCAATCAATTTAATTAGGTTCACGGACCCGTTTGAGCTTAAATACATGGTAAGAGTGATTGGATCGACCGAATCGGGCCGTATCATCGATATCGCTTACAGAGGCTGCGAAATATCATATTCACCGCGACTCCCCCTGAGTTGGACTTGCATTTAGATTTGCTCGTGGGTTTTCAATGGAACAAGTTGGTTTGGGCCTCCTAGATCTAACAGGAAGGTAATCAAGTCGGGCCATGCTAAATATCTTATTTTCATGGTATCTCAGAAAACATGCTGACGAGGAAGATTGTAGTTACGGAAAAACAGGAAAGGAAGTTATGGGATTTGACATGGATTTAGTAAATGTTGAAGGGAAGATTATTCATATTTAACTCTATCTAAGATCTAAAGAGTAGGTCAGAGAACGATATAAGAGATATAAAAGGAACGAAATACCCTAACTCTGAGGGGAAGAAAAGAAAGATTTTCTGGATTTAGTGGCCTCAAGGTATATATAAGGGTCCTGCTCGAGTCCTAAAAAGATCACGAGACTTGGGGATAGTTTTGGGGGCTTGCAGGGGTTGGGAGGAGCTACAGAGATCACCGTAAGCGAGTTTCTCAGAGAAAGTTCTGGCCGCAAAACCCAAGAACATCAAGAACATTGAACCAACAGAGCGGTCGCAGTATACCTTAAACAACGACAGACAAACAAGTATCAAGTTGTTCAACAAATAAATCTGCAATGCTGACGCCTCAGAACACCATTACAGCTATAAATCTCTGCTTTATATAATTTCTTCAATAAAAACACCTTTGAGCTATGGATTATTATTTTGTGCGTGTTTTTGATATATGAGGAGCTAAACCCAACATCTGGACGACTCGAGGAAGCCATATTTCATGCGTGTGGTAATTATATTTAATTCTTTCATGACTTTTTGCATGGATTGTTAATTGTTTTATGGTTTTTATCAATGGTCAGTGGATTTCCCACCGATGGGTTATACTTAGGTTGCTTCGATATCCCATGCTTTAGATATACATGCTGCTTTTCAAAAATTCTACCTCGCAAAACATAGAGTCAATATTTTGTTATTATTTGAGTTATAATTGTTTCTGTGAATAAATATATGAATCGCATGAATGAATTTTTATGGTGGAATCCGAAGTTCCAGCTTTCGATATTTTGTGACAAACTTGTATATATTTTCTTGTTTTTAGTATTTTCCTAAACCAAATCTTTACAAGTCCTATTGAACGACAACCTATTACCACTTTCTACAACAACACATAAAAATCACATCAATTTTGGCGCGCCACGCGGACTTGTATTTAGATTTGTTTTAGGTTTATTTTTATTATTTTTGTTCTTTTTTACGCCTTTGGTATTTTTTTGATTCTTTTCAGATTTGGAGTGAAGCTACAAGGAAAGAAAAAGTGCTATAAAAGGAAAGCATCGACAAAGAAGGAAAGAAAAGAGGAATCCAAGGAGTGAAGAAGATTTTGTACATAATTAGTTTATTTAGACTTTATTTCTTTTTATTTTTGTGAAACCGTAAATAGGGTTGTATTTTTGTAATTTTTCTTTATTATTTTTGGACTTTTTGGACTTTATTTTTTGGACTTGGACATTCTTTTAAAACCCTAAGGAAGGTTAAAAGTTAAATATAAACTGCTTATAGGAAGGACGACGCTTATGATCATCGTCTCGGCCCTCGGAGTTCGTGACACTCGACATCGGAGTCGGTACCGAGTCGACTTCAACGGTTCATCGCCGTCTCGGTACAGAGGTAAGACTCTATCCACCCACGATCCCCTGTCGGTGGGTTTTATTTTTTAGACAACTCACACCGCAAATAGAATGTCGAATCGTATTACAATAGCCAATACAACGAATATCCGATCGAAGTTTCCAAAATGGACGTTGCTACTTTGACCATAATGAATAGTGGTTGGTAACATCAGCCTTTTCAAGGTTATGGTCCATACCATGGTGAGCCCAATTACTATCCATACGCCCGCGGGTCATACGAGAAAAATTCCTCTCTACAGAGTCCGCATGTAAGTTAGCCGAGTCAACACAAAGTTACTTGAGTCAACACGTAGTTCGGATGCAATGAATAACTTAGTTTTAGGCGAAAAGCAATGCAACGTGTGAACCTTCTTTCCTAGATGAAATCGGGAAGTCATGTGAGTCGACTTTAAAATACTGTTAGAGGCCAGGAAAGAAATGCTCAAGATAGTTTTAATTTCCAATATAGTGTTTCCAATAGTACATTTGAAAATGAAGATAGTTATTTGCATAATCAAGATGACGAGGTTAGAATTGGTAACACTACTTTAGATGAGGTTCGACCATTTTCATGTTATTACAATGATGATTATGATGAGGATAGTGTTGATGAAGAATTTGAAATGAGTAGGCATAGTGATCGGAATTCGTTACTCTAATTGAGCTTAACAACAATAATATTATTTCTAGTTTGAATCCAAATAATTTTAATAATTATTCACCTATTCAAAAGGACGAGGATTTGACTAGAGATACCACCGTTTTAGACGATGTAGTTTTCCTTATGATTACGAAGCCGATTATGGTTTAGAGGAACGGGTATATTTTGAGTCTAGCGATGTAGAAACAATAAACTTAGAAAAACAAAATGAACTCGTAGAGATGAGTGAGGATGAACCCGACTTAGAAGAATCAATTGACCATTTTCGGGGGAATCGGATGACCTTGAAATTAGGGAAGTTGTGACTAGTCTTTCTAGAGACATTTGAAAACTCTAAGTTTGGGGGTGATTATCATTCTCCATGTGCTTTAACTCTTAGAAAGGTCCCTCACTTGGGACTTGACATATGTGCCTCAACCATTTTAAAAGATTATCTTCATACACGTTTTCCTGAACCTAGTTGTAATATCTAACGGTTTCTTTTGTTAAAATTTATTTATTTAAACACTTTTAAGTGCAGGGAGGGCCCTTAGTAAATTTTGGTATTCTAAATAACCTTATCCTAAGGGATTGGAGAAATTATAGATTTAGGTTTTTGACCTTTTCCTATCAATTCCCAGTCGTGTGGGAAAAATGCAAAATACTGGAGATAATAGTAAAAGGAGAACTTGAGAAATCCCAAGGAAGAAGATCTTAACAAAGTGGGTGTCGTTGGTTTACTAGAACAATTAGTTTTGGGTGAAAAGACTCATGAAGTAGTAATCTGTGGTGGTGAGTGTTGAATTGATTTTTCTTCATGGTGGTATAATCAAGTTTTAGTTAACTAAAAGATGGTTCTCTTGTTTTATATTCCTTAGGGCTTGATCAGCGAAAGCAATTTTTCATAAATGGAGGAGGGGTTGTCTTCTGCCGGGTTGAGGCAAGTTTGCTTTTGTCTTTGTGTTAGGGAATATTTGAGATTTAAATTGGGTTATGAGGCTTTATAATAGGACATACCTTAGTGCTTGTCTCCAAACGTAGTACAAACATTACTAGAATAAATCTCATGAGTTGTATTATTGATAATAGCTTGATTGGTAAGTTCGATAACTGCCTGTTTTGTTTGATTATCACCGTATCATGTTTTGTTGGTTATAATTACATATGGGTTTTGATGTTTTCTAATTTAAGCATGATCTATTTTTTTTTAAAATTTCTTGTCCCAATTGTTGTTCTTGTGGCTGGTTGCTTTGTACGCTTGTGAATGATGTTGGATGTACTTAACTGTGTACTTCTTAGATTATATTAATGTGTGTACTTGATGTAATGTTAAGGATTTATATTGTTGTGCTAGGTCGATAGAGTGGCATGTAGAGCTTAATTTACTACTCTGAACCATTTAAGTAGCTTGGGAAATTCAGTAGATCAGTTTGAATGTCAAACCTACAAGGTCTTAAGCATAGTGAAATACTTGTTAGATGAATATCTTTAACCTTCTTTGTATATGGTTGTAGTTGGTGTTGTGTACAACATTGACATCTGGTGTTTAAGAATTATATTGTGGCCTAAGCATAAGTTTGAGGTCCAAGTTTTATATGGGAAACAAGTCAAGAGATATGTGTTAGACTTGAATCTCTTAACTCGAATCCTAAATGGTATATGAGGTCGGTCCTATTATATCATTTAAGTTGTGCTCTAAAATAGGCAGTTGGATTCGATGTTAAATTGCAGATGTAAATCCTAAGTGGTATATGAGGTGAGTCCTGTTATATCATTTAAGTTGTGTGTTCTAAAAATGCGCAACTGGATTCGATGGTGGATGGTTGATGTATGGGGTATGTCCTGTTACATGGTTCCAAAGGGTATAATTATTTGAAACAATGGTTTGAGTTTCTCTCTAGTTATTAATGGATGAGGTCAGTTCTATCGCGTCACTCTTAGTGTATTTAGGAACGCTAAACGTATTTTTGATTGACATTTAGCGGGCGAGTAAGTTTTCTTTGGTTTTGGAAATCCTAATTTGATTGATAAAGTGTTATATGTCTTGTTTAAGTTATGCTGTGGTAGTTGGATGTTAATAAATCATGGTAACTTGGTTTAAATTTTGGGTTTGTCGTGGCCCGGAGATTTTAGTGAACTTGCTTGGAGTTTAACTCCCGTTGATAATTTTTCAGGTGTCATTAGAGATCGAGAAGGAGTTGATAGACTCCAATTTGGAGTGAATATTTGGTGATATCTAGGATGATGGATATCTGCTTGTTTTCTTGATCGTCATTTCCTCCGGACTATAGTTAGCGAAGCAGTGGGGATATTTTTATCTTGGGTGGCTCTCATGGTTTGAGATTTAGAGCCAGATCATATTCTTTGTCACCATTAAGTGTTTCCTTAGAATGTTGTGTTATTGAAAACTGAGATAGTTGTAAATTTACTTTTGTAACATAGTTGTAAATCACTTTTGTAATAATTACTTTGAATCAGTTTTCTTTTTGAAGTTTTTTGCAGTTTAGTTAGTAAAATTTAACGACATATTCTCTACGTAATCATCGGCCGGGGTTATGTAGAAAGTAGGGTTGTTACAGTTGGTATCCGAGCTTAGGTTAGAAAGCCTTGGGACTTGGGGAGTGAGTCTAGGACGTTTTCGTTGAGTAAATCCATTGTTAGGATGCACTTCCTAAAGAGATATACATATACGTATGTGAATATATAGATAGTAGTAGTAGCACATGTTTATCTTTAGAGTTTTAGTTGCAGCCGTTAAGAATTAGACTTGTACATTGAACATAAAAGAACTACTGTTTGATTAGAAATGCATTGCACCACCTTTGACTTCGGAAGGAAGAACCAATGAAGAATAAGTTTATCGTGATGAATATGTGGTTGAAATGTACAGTTGCCTTAATAAGTAGCTAGTGTACGAAATAGTTAATGGTGGCTAGTAAGGACATACAATGAGTAGGTGCATGGTCGGACTAGTTAAGCAAGGCTCTAACCATGAAAACTGTGTTTGTTTGTGGATGTGTCAGTATTGTTTTTGGAATATGCATTGGAATTGCCGGAAGGTGTAGAATACCTGAAGTAGGTTAGTTTTATGCTTGAACTAGCATATTTTTTTTTTTTTTGAAGGAAAAAAAAAATGGATTGTCAGTACTATTCAGAAAGTACGTACTGGTTGTGAAGTGCTTGATTTTGATGTTGTGTTCTCCATATCCTTACTGTGATATGAGTCCAACAACCTTAAAAGGCTGTGCGGACCTTAAGATGTGTTTCGACTATAGATGTCTACGTACTTATGATAGAAATTCAGTGTGTTGTGCTCGGTATATCCCTTGAGTTTGAGATGGTTAAGAAGGAATTTATTGATTCCTCTTGCTTGAGCAAGTTAAGTGAAATGATATATTTGTTCACTGCATATTAGGATTTTTTTGTAACTGTTGGTATAAGTTTGGTGTTTACTTAAGTTAACTTGTCTTGTGTATTTTTAGTATTTGCAAGTTTTAGTTGTCTAGTTGTAATTTTGTACGAAACTAAAATTTAATAGAATAGGAATTGTCTATACTATCGTGCAAAGAGTGAAAACTAGGTTCAAGTGGTAGTTTAGTGATTTGTTTATATAAACCACGATAGTGAACAAAATACTACTGAACTTTTTGGGTGATAATAAAGATCTTATCTTAAGTACAAGGCTTAAGTAGAAGGATATGTCTTGCAACGGTTGATATCACCTAATCGATACCCTTAAATTCCGAATTACTTTTAACCGAGGTATGGAAAATGATACGGCAAATGGAGCAACGGTTTACCAAAGGCTTTGTATTGGCAAATGTAGTGTTAGTTTGGAGTGTTAATCTACTATCTCGCATCCTAGTTAGTGGGTTGCTAGTTAACCATAATTGTTACTTCATTTTGTGGTTAAGAGGATTTCAGCTGTTATGATGAATATGTATTGTGTTGATCCAGTATCACCCTGGAGACTTGGGGTATTAGAGTCTGATTAATAGTTTCTATTCAGAAGATGTGTTTCAATATATGCTCTAGTTTTTGGAGTTGTGATTCTTTTAGGAATATGTACAGTTTGACTGGTTCTTGTGTAGAACAAATTAATAAAATAAATGCTTATCCTACTATGATTGGAAATTTGTGTATAATATTGGATTGATAATGCTAGCTAGAGATGATGATATTGCTAGCAATGGTGAGATGTGATGACACATCGGGTGTTGATATTAGTTACCTTCATAGTTATGCAATTAAATTGTCCATTTCAGACGCAAGGGGCGTCAATTGAATGACTAGGTAGATAGATTTTAGAATCATACTTGTAGCAGATATGATCCCAATAGCCCGAGATCCTTGCAGCATAGAGTTTAGGAATTAAAGCCCTCAATAATTGACTTTTAAGGTGAGATTTGTTGGTCTACTTTTGTTCCGTTTCCGTTCGGTTTATCTATGAACATGGATGGTGCGGCATGTTGTGTCCTGACTTTCTTTGTTGAGTAAGGTTGTGGTCAGTAGCATGTATTGTGATTTATTGGAGGAATTATTTATATAGTTCTTGAACTGAATGGACTGATTTGCATGATGGTCATCATTAGCTTTGCATCAAATGGCAGTAGATTTTTCAAAAAAAAAAAAAAAAAAAAAAAAAAAAAGAACTCGTGAGTTTCTAGATATGTGATTTCCTTTAAGAGACTTGATGTCATTGGACTAGCAAAGGCATCAGTAGTAGTGTGTTTTTTGTTTTTTTTTGGCTAAAAATACTGAGCCTTTAAGGAATCTCTGGTTTTTAATAATTCCTTTATTAAGGATATCCTTGTTGACAAATACATTATGAGAAGTGCCCGAAAATTTTGGACTGGAAACCTTGAGAGAGCACTAGCTTGTCGCAAAAATTAGGATCGGGAAATTTAGATTTTCATTCATGTGATATTAAAATTCTTTGGTTTATGTTTATGTTTGAGAATTGTGTTGTGCTCTGAAACGTCCCAGCACTGTTGTACAAATTCAAATCTTTTTAGTTTAGCACGTTGTTGTCATCATTTAAGAAATTTTCACGGGTAACTAAACTCCCGTCTATACAAACCAAAACAGGAGAAATGATTGGTTAGGAATGCTTTCTGGAACTTAAGGCGGAACATATGTGCTAGTGTTGTGTGTTGATCGTTTCGGAGGAAGGAAATATCAAGTGATTTATGCATATGCTCCACCTGTTATAGGATCAAGAGTTGAAACCTTAAAACTTTTGTGATAATTTAGAGTCTGGAAACCCAAATCTAGTTAATTATTGTTTGAATTATGTGTATAGGGCACTATATATTGACATATAGGGGAAGCTAATAAATACATGAGAGGAAAACGACGCATACATAACTTTGTGGTTGTAGTTGTAGTATAAGAACTTTCTTGAAGATAACTTTGGACGTGCTAAGAAATGGGTCTATCTGTTACAGTCTCATAGTAGTGAATGGCAGCTTTAGAAACCTAAAGAAATATGTAGTATAGTTTTGAATGCTTAAAACGGAAGGAAAAAAAAAATCAGGCATGGTGGAGCCAAAGTAAGTTTGTTCATCTATTTTGTGACTTGGACATGAGATTGTAGTGGAAGGTTCTTATGTTGTTGTTTGCTTATAAAGAATTGTAAGATAGTAACGGGAAAGGTTGAGGATGAGAATATATTGCATTACTACCTTAGAAATACAAACGAATGTACTCGTAGGTGTCAGTGATGAACTGGTGAATATGACTATGAGTGTTATATTATGTTGTAATTCCTGAGTTTGGAGTCTTGAGTAGATCCTCGATACTGGGATGCATTCCTTATATATCTTATCGCTGCAACGGTTAAGATGTATCTAGATATAAACTGGCTTTTGTGTGGTAACACTTGTAAAAGAATATTTTTTTTTTTTGACGTACTTTGTTTTTTTTTTTTTTTTTTTTTTTTCCTCAAATAGTTGTTACTTGACACAAATTTTGACGAGTAATTCCTTTGACTATTGCAATCTTGATTACACTTAGAAAATTTATGTCCCTGCTTGCTTGCTTAATTGTAATCTGAATCTGAATCTGAATCTTCATACTGGGAAACCTAGAGAGATGTGTTATTGCATGAGCTGCTGATCCCAATTATTTGGCTTATGAAATTTTGATACAAGTATGTCAGTTCCAAATTTTGTAAATGAAATGGATGTTAAAGGGATAGAGTGGACCAGGTATTGGAGGATATTAGTAATTATCAAATGGGTGTCGGTGAGGTTCTTTACGGAAGACCTGGTTGTTCAATGGTAACCTGGACATGAGAGATACTTGGGACTTCATTTGGTCCAGCTGACTACGCTGAAATTTCTAATCAGTTAAGTTCATTGTGACACAACTTAGAAAAGTGACAGATCCTACAAGAGGAGCATGATACATCTCTTGTGTCGATGAGGTAAGCCCGATCTCGAGGACGAGATCCTTTCTTAGTGGGGTAGACTGTAATATCTAACGGTTTCTTTTGTTAAAATTTATTTATTTAAACACTTTTAAGTGCAGGGAGGGCCCTTAGTAAATTTTGGTATTCTAAATAACCTTATCCTAAGGGATTGGAGAAATTATAGATTTAGGTTTTTGACCTTTTCCTATCAATTCCCAGTCGTGTGGGAAAAATGCAAAATACTGGAGATAATAGTAAAAGGAGAACTTGAGAAATCCCAAGGAAGAAGATCTTAACAAAGTGGGTGTCGTTGGTTTACTAGAACAATTAGTTTTGGGTGAAAAGACTCATGAAGTAGTAATCTGTGGTGGTGAGTGTTGAATTGATTTTTCTTCATGGTGGTATAATCAAGTTTTAGTTAACTAAAAGATGGTTCTCTTGTTTTATATTCCTTAGGGCTTGATCAGCGAAAGCAATTTTTCATAAATGGAGGAGGGGTTGTCTTCTGCCGGGTTGAGGCAAGTTTGCTTTTGTCTTTGTGTTAGGGCATATTTGAGATTTAAATTGGGTTATGAGGCTTTATAATAGGACATACCTTAGTGCTTGTCTCCAAACGTAGTACAAACATTACTAGAATAAATCTCATGAGTTGTATTATTGATAATAGCTTGATTGGTAAGTTCGATAATACACTGTTTTTGTTTGATTATCAAGTATCATGTTTTGTTGGTTATAATTACATATGGGTTTTGATGTTTTCTAATTTAAGCATGATCTATTTTTTTAAAATTTCTTGTCCCAATTGTTGTTCTTGTGGCTGGTTGCTTTGTACGCTTGTGAATGATGTTGGATGTACTTAACTGTGTACTTCTTAGATTATATTAATGTGTGTACTTGATGTAATGTTAAGGATTTATATTGTTGTGCTAGGTCGATAGAGTGGCATGTAGAGCTTAATTTACTACTCTGAACCATTTAAGTAGCTTGGGAAATTCAGTAGATCAGTTTGAATGTCAAACCTACAAGGTCTTAAGCATAGTGAAATACTTGTTAGATGAATATCTTTAACCTTCTTTGTATATGGTTGTAGTTGGTGTTGTGTACAACATTGACATCTGGTGTTTAAGAATTATATTGTGGCCTAAGCATAAGTTTGAGGTCCAAGTTTTATATGGGAAACAAGTCAAGAGATATGTGTTAGACTTGAATCTCTTAACTCGAATCCTAAATGGTATATGAGGTCGGTCCTATTATATCATTTAAGTTGTGCTCTAAAATAGGCAGTTGGATTCGATGTTAAATTGCAGATGTAAATCCTAAGTGGTATATGAGGTGAGTCCTGTTATATCATTTAAGTTGTGTGTTCTAAAAATGCGCAACTGGATTCGATGGTGGATGGTTGATGTATGGGGTATGTCCTGTTACATGGTTCCAAAGGGTATAGCGCTGAAACAATGGTTTGAGTTTCTCTCTAGTTATTAATGGATGAGGTCAGTTCTATCGCGTCACTCTTAGTGTATTTAGGAACGCTAAACGTATTTTTGATTGACATTTAGCGGGCGAGTAAGTTTTCTTTGGTTTTGGAAATCCTAATTTGATTGATAAAGTGTTATATGTCTTGTTTAAGTTATGCTGTGGTAGTTGGATGTTAATAAATCATGGTAACTTGGTTTAAATTTTGGGTTTGTCGTGGCCCGGAGATTTTAGTGAACTTGCTTGGAGTTTAACTCCGTTGATAATTTTTCTAGTGTCATTAGAGATCGAGAAGGAGTTGATAGACTCAATTTGGAGTGAATATTTGGTGATATCTAGGATGATGGATATCTCGCTTGTTTTCTTGATCGTCATTTCCTCCGGACTATAGTTAGCGAAGCGATGGGGATATTTTTTATCTTGGGTGGCTCTCATGGTTTGAGATTTAGAGCCAGATCATATTCTTTGTCACCATTAAGTGTTTCCTTAGAATGTTGTGTTATTGAAAACTGAGATAGTTGTAAATTTACTTTTGTAACATAGTTGTAAATCACTTTTGTAATAATTACTTTGAATCAGTTTTCTTTTTGAAGTTTTTTTGCAGTTTAGTTAGTAAAATTTAACGACATATTCTCTACGTAATCATCGGCCGGGGTTATGTAGAAAGTAGGGTTGTTACACTAGTGATGTCCATAAGGAAGTTCAGTTATTAGAAACCCATCCTCTGGTTGATGTGGTTAGCCCAGGCTATGATACCCAGATTGATTTTGTTTTCCCACCAAATATTTTTCAACCAATTGTGGGAATGTATGAATTTCAAATGTGTCAGTTATTAAGTTTTGAGACTAAGCCTAATTACTTTAGGAGATTAAGGTCGACACATTTGTTAAAGGAAGACCATCGCTCTCATTGTGGTGTTGTGTAAGTCAAATCTGATTGACTTAGGGATCCTCAATTATTCAGTTATTATTATGTGCTTCTAAGTTTTTATTTGAGTTTTCCGGACTCTACAACTTGATAATTTGGATCTTACTTATGAGAAACAAGCCCAAAGAAATTTATTTAGACCCTTTCATAGAGCCCGAACCACAGACTCGATGTAGTTGTCTTAAACGGAAACTAGACAAGGGTGTGCTTTATTTGTTAATTTTCTTGGCATGTTCTGATTCCTTTTATTTGTGGTAGCTTTATTTGGTTTTATGACCCACAGATATTTCGGCTATTACTTTATGATTTTATGAGGTGACTAATCCTTCGTGAGTCCGGGCCAAGACGTTAAAATTAGCACTTCTTGGGGAGGTAACCCAATATTCATGCGACACGGTAATATCTTTCCTTAACTCTTTTACTTCAAATGGTAATAGTTTCTCCTTGTTCATGCTTTTAATTTTATCTTTAGAACATTGAGGACAATGTTAGATTTAAGTTTGGGGTATGGGAGAAACATTTTAGTTGCATTGTTAAACTCCAAAGCCTAGAAATTTATGCTTATTAAGGATGGCACTAACCAATCTAAGTGGATGGAAGCATTTTGGTTGAGGAGTTGAGAACCAATCTGATTAGATGGCAACATCTAAAGAGTCTATTCATAAAAGCACGAGCTCAGGTGTTAGAAATAACATGATAGTTTCACCAATCTCGTTGAGTCCCTTTTCACTTGTTTTTATTTTGTTTTGTTTTTAAACTATGTTTCTCTAAGTGATTAGGTGGGGCTCACGACTCAAGTTGTTACCAATGCTAGGGTGAATTAGAGTGATTGAGATACAAAAAAAAAAGTTGAAAAAAGTTGGAAGAAAAAAAAAAAAAAAAAGTTGAAAAAAAAAAGCGAAAGGAAAAAAAAAAGTGAAAAAAAAAAAAAAAAAAAAAATAGGCCCAGGACCATTGACCAATAGGAAAATTCTAATAAAGTCGACCACCGGGAACCCTTGTATATGCCAGTTGTGTTGACCTAGAGTTAGGATTATCGACCACTGTTCCTTGTATGCGGTGTGTTGATATTAGCCGACTAGTATCTCGGTCTAATAGGATAGGTTCATTTTGGCGGAGGCCTTGAGATTGTACGGGGAAACACTGTTCACTTAGTAAACATCAAAACTATCTATGTTTTTCTCTATGTCCATCTTCTTGATCTATTCATGTGATTAGTTTTGACTCCGGGTATTGATGTCCATAGTGCGACTATTTGAGTAGAGCTCTGTGACTTATATATGAATTTTAGTATGTGAGTGCAAACTCGTGTACATCAATTGAATTTCAGATCGGGGTACTTCCTCCCGTAGTCAATAAGTATGCCAACCAAGGAGATTCTTTAGTGCCTTCCCAAGGTTCTCTGCGTAGATAGTTAAGTGGAGTAAAGGTTTTGTGGGTACACCTCTGGTAAACCCTCCCAGAGACTATAACCAAACCCACAGGGCCACTAGGGGGTTTAAAGGCTTATTGCATCGCTAAATGCAATCGACGATACTGCGGCAGTGAAGTTAGGATTTATTTTCTACATTTGATTTTCTCGAGGACGAGCAAATAATAAGTTTGGGGTATTTGATAGACACATTTATGTGTGTCTATATTATCTCAATTCTACCTTAATGTTAGTGCTCGATTTTGTATTTATTATGGGCTTTTTGTGTCTTTGTAGGTGTTTTGGAGAAATAAGCTTTGCGGCGAAAGTGGCTCGAAAAAGTGGTTTTGCGCTCGTGGGAGAAAATTACTATACGGACCCCCATTTCGGATAAGGGGTACCTCAATTACTAAGGGGCATCGTAGGA